>APFE030298095.1:243158-261340 GCA_000404065.3 Pinus taeda
GATGAAAACTCTAGGTTCCTTTATTCTAAATACTAAGAATTTTTTTTTAACATTTTCTTACAAGAAGAAGAAAATAACGCTCCAAGATGTTACACTGAAACCTAATTCAGTAACGCCAGAAGATATATCGGATATTTCAAAAGTAATTTCTCATGAAGGTAAAGAAGTATTACAAAATATGCAAAATGAAATTGACAAAATCACTATTGACAAAAGTGAAGAAGTTTCTCGACTTAAAAACCATAGTGAAAAATTGCTGACACAAATTAAGATGCTTAAGAAGGATAAAAAGTCATTAGAAAACAAGGTACAACAACTTATCGAGAAAGAAGCATCAAATGTAGGAATTCAAGTTGATGACAAAACAACAAATACCGAGCGAGTGAATATGACAACTCAAGAAGACAAGTCAGTTAAAGAAACAACACACATAGATGTTGCAGTTCAGGCAATGAACATCCCAAGTGAATGTTCCATAACCAATTCAATAACATCCTCACCAGAAGAAAATCTAAAAACTTTATATCGGCATTCGAATCACAAGATTAGACAACTCAACCAAGCTACATATCAAGACCATTCAGAATAGAAACAACAAACTAATGTTCCAGAGAATAATAACATAACATCAATCCAATCTTATGCTAACAAGTCGTTACAAAATTCTAGTGATCAGAATACTATACAGAATATTAGTCTGGGATGGTCTAATCCCTTCTTAGTGCGACGATTTTGTTTGTCATTAAGAAGATCTTATTAACTTGTATCGACGAGGATGACTATTCCGAGACAGAAAGATTTTCGAAGCAGAAAAAGAGATCAAGCCTTTTTCATCGACAAGCTTTGAGGATAAAGCTTTTTGAGGAAGAAGGCAATGTAACGAATAAAATATATAAATAATATAAATATAATGTAAAAGATAATAATCATAAACAATAGTTAGTTAAGCTAGTAATTAAGGTTGAAGAGGCACGTATAATAAGTCATGACTCTTCATGAAGAGACACTTGCTTAGCATATAAGCAAGCCTCTCGTTCTCATTTGTAAATCATCATTCATTCTTATTCATTTTATTTAATATAATATTTATCTCCTTAATGGATATCTTGACATTCCAAGTATTTTGGAGTAATTAATTTATAGAAGGAACTTTGTTCGCTTCACAATGTGGAAAATATTGAGACCAACACGCGTTTGCTGAGGGAGTTCCTCTTCACTGCCCCTAATGCCTTGCAGTATTTGAGTGGTGCAATTCTGTTTGAAGACATTCTCTATCAGAAAACTGCAGCTGGGAAGCCCTTTGTTGATGTCCTCAACGAAGGAGGGGTCCTGCCGGGCAGAAAAGTAGACAAAGGAACAGTGGATCTTGCGGGAACCAAAGGTGAAACCACTACCCAGGGCCTGGATGGCCTTGCACAGAGATGCCAACAATACTATAATGCCAGAGCAAGGTTTGCAAAATGGAGGTCCGTTCTGAAGATCGGAACTACGGAGCCCTCCCCACTTGCTATTCAGGAAAATGCAAATGGCCTTGCTCGTTATGCTATCATCTGCCAAGAGAATGGTTTAGTTCCTATTGTTGAGCCGGAAATTCTGGTAGATGGGTCTCATGATATTGAAACCTGTGCGGCTGTTACAGAGAGGGTTTTAGCTGCCTGTTACAAGGCCCTCAATAACCACCATGTTCTCCTCGAGGGAACACTCCTTAAGCCCAACATGGTAACACCAGGTTCTAATTCTCCCAAGGTTTCCCCTGAGGTTATTGCAGAATACACAATAAGGGCTCTTCAGAGGATTGTGCCACCTGCAGTGCCTGACATAATGTTTCTATCCGGTGGGTAGAGTGAGGAGGAGGCCACCTTGAACTTGAATTCCATGAACAAGCTGCATACCAAGAAGCCCTGGACTTTGTCATTCTCCTTTGGCCGGGCTCTTCAGGCCAGCACTTTGAAGATATGGGCTAGAAAGGATGAGAATATTCCTGCGGCTCAGGCTGCCTTGTTATCTCGATGCAAGGCCAATTTTGATGCCACTTTGGGCAAGTATGCAGGTGATTCTGCTAAGGACAATGGTGTTTCTGAGAGCCTTCATGTCAAGGACTATATGTATTGATTGATGACCACCTGCTATCCATCCATCCTCAGTGAAAAGATAGACCCCAGAGATGAGATATTTTCATTTGAATTTCATGTTAGTGGGTTGTTAGGCGAGTTTGACATTTTATTTCTCATTCATTCTGCATATCCTATGATGTGTTGAAGAGAATGAATGCATGGATTAGTTTTGACATTGGAATTATATTGTTTTCAATTGCTGTTTTAGTTTTATTAGAATAATGATCCGAGGTATTTAAACCTTGTTTCAGATAACAGTTCTTCTAACTGGAAGTTGTTTTCATTTAAGAATAAGTAGCGAAATATATGTTTGGCGTTCTGAAATAGTTTATGGTTGTAAATTGGTTCTAACCTTTATATTAACTCAGACAAAGATACAATTTCAATAGATGATATGATGATGATAGTTTTCCCTTTTGTCGACGTCTTTTATGGTCGTATTTCTTATCGCCTCCTAGTTCTGTGAATGCTCGATTGGGATGGTCAGGACGTTAACATAGGAAAATTTATATTTCCCCATAGGCTGCTCAACATGTTTCTCCATAGGCTGTTCAATATGGGTCTATATAATCTATTAGTGATCAATCCATATGTTTTCATTTAAGTGCAATAAAATGATTATTTTTATGATTAGTCAAGTGTTTTTTCGTTGCAGTCGTGGCTGAAGGAACTCAGCTTGGATAACTGTGAGTAATTGCTACATTGAAAGTGTGTCCATATAAGCTGATAAATCTTTAGGTTAGGATGGACCTCTTGGTTGGATAATTGAGTAATTTTTACACTGAACGTGTGTCTATATAAGCTGATAAATAATTTCAAAATCAGCTCTTTCTCTTGGACCTGACTCCATTTTGTATGAGTATTATATTGACAACGAGGGTCAAGGCATTGCTTCTATTCCCATGGACCACTTGAATTAACGCCCAACTACTCTAGGCGTTGTTTCTATTCCCATGAACTCAGCTTGGATAATTGTGAGTAATTGCTACATTGAAAGTGTGTCCATATAAGCGGATAAATCTTTAGCTTAGGATTTAGGTTAGGATGGACCTCTTGGTTGGATAATTGAGTAATTTTTACACTGAAAGTGTGTCTATATAAACTGATAAATAATTTCAAAATCAGCTCTTTCTCTTGGACCTGACTCCATTCTGTATGAGGATTATATTGACAACCAGGCTCAAGGCATTGCTTCTATTCCCATGTACTGCTTGAATTAACGCTCAACTATTCCCATGTACCACTTGAATTAACGCTCAACTACTCTAGGCGTTGTTTCTATTCCCATGGACCAATTGAATTAACGCTCAACTACTCTAAACTCTCGGGTAAAATTTTCTTCAGCTTTACAGTTCAAATGATTCTATGCAACTCAGGCATCAATCTTTATCTCACTGCAGATTTCAGGACATCCTTTTCTATTTTCAAATTGAAAATTTCAGCATTGAATTTATTAATGTACTAGTGTAATCTAAAATGTATCTATCATTGTAATCTCACCCACCCTTCATACTTAGGATTCTCAGTCAGATTGTATTCAGTGAAAAGAACAAGGCTTGCAAATTTGTAGATACCCACAGGTAATTGGATGTAAAATTCCCATCTCTTGTAGATAAATCAGTTTGTCTACAAAAAAAGGAACAAGTCCTGTAGTTTGTAAAGAAACAAGTCCTGTAGTTTTTTGTTACCTATAGATTGTTGGACATGACCAAAAGGCAGCTACAACAACATTGTACTTTGTTATTATTATTATTATTACGAATTACTGTAGTGTATGTGTATGTGCCTAATTCACTCTAGGTTATAATGTAGAATTTTAACATTTAGAGAACAAATATCAAACATTAATTAATGCATACATACACAAACACACAAGTCACACAAGTGTAGATTCATCTTAATTTTAAAGACACAAGTGTAGATTCATCTTAATTTTTAAATCTTTAAAGTATTAAGAAATTTGCACGATATATTTGTTCCCTTTTGATGCTTAATAAATCCAGTTAATATATTTTACAAGTAGCTATAGTTACTGTTAAAATATGAGTTTAATGATAGTTGCCTTGGTGACACCCTACTGAAATATAGAACTTGCTCCACTGTGCCATTAAGTTTGATGAGTGTAATTGAAGATTACTCAAGCTCCTCTTTGTACTTGTTAAATGTAATGCAAAAAATATAGGATCATATTTGAGACGATGCTATTTGACTTTGTGAGATTTCAAATTGTGACCATTCACAATTGTTCTATATGACTTTGTGAGATTTAAAATTGTGATCATTCACAATTGTTTTACAGTAAGGTACTGTTTGCAAATCTGTATTTTATATTCATATTGCAATTAACAATTTCTGTATAAACAATGACACTTGTTAGTTCATTTTCTATTGGAAACATTTTTCTGGAATGCTACCCTGCATTGATCTATTTGGAATGCGACCTTCCATTGATCTATTACAAGAATGCGACCTTCCATTGATCTAACACAAGAGTGCCATATCTACATTAGAAACCAAAAACAATCAATGTGGTTGTGCATGCTTCTATTGTTCTAAGATCGACTTTTCTACCTTTTTAATTGCGTACATATTTTTTGAATACTACTAATATAAATGTATTTGTAGTGTTTTTAATCCACTCTTGTTTCTTTAACACACATTGTTTCTTTATACTTGCAATCATGAATATATTCATAGTATGTCTGATGGTATCCTCTTAATCCATAAATGTTTCTTTGTCACTCACGGTGGTCTATAAATGGTTTCTCCGGAGTAAGTTCAAGGATACCCAGAAGAAGATTTCACCTGCACAGGTGCAAAATGGTGCCGACATGGAAGGTTAGCTCTGCAACTTGCGTTAAAGTTTTGTATTCAAACACTTTCCTTCACTGTGAGTTCAACACTAGAGGTTGCCATTTAGTCGCTACACCACGGTGAGTTTTCCTATTCCGAAATTTGTTCAACCCTTCAGTTCTTCCATGTTTATTTCTTGGACATTTAACAGAATTGAAGGCAGTGAATGCAGGTCCATCAACCGCACAGAGTGTCGACCAGCTAGTTTGAGGAGCAGAGGAGCAAAGAGTGTCGAGCAGCAGGATCTGTGAAGGGGGAGCTTCAGGTTTACAGCTTGTAAGTTCCATTTTACAATGACTTAATATTACTTTCCACGATTACAACAGTTCCACGATTACAGTTGTTTTTGTTCATGGGATTTCTTTGGTTTGGCTTCGGCCAGTTTTTGTGCAGCTAGTAGACGCTTTTTCCATGAACATGAAGGCAAGAATATCCCTTCTAGGACTGGTGGGAGCTTTTACCTTCCCTATCTATCGGGACTGACTTCGTCCCTTGCCTTGAAACCCTAACTGTATGCGTCAAACTATAAGTGGCTTTTTAGCGAAACTGATAATCTCGCAGAAGCCGCTGGTTAGCTAGACAAGGCCCTCATGGTAATTTGTTTCACAGCAAGCACATGTCTCGCTTCTTTCGTGCAGAGAGAAGAAAAGCCTTCTTTGGCCTTTAAGGTTGTTTCTCATGGAGCCATGGATATCCCTGCCATGTAGCTTGAAAAGCATCACCCTCCCGTATCAAGGACTTCCTATTCTATTGAACCTGAGGTTTTCTAGGTTCAAGATTTTTGTTTTCAGGATATATGATTCTCAATACTGTTAATTTCTGGTATGTTTTTCTTAATTTCACACAATAGGTTAACTCTCCGTTAATGTTAAGGTATGCGCTCATCAAGTTTTTGTTATTTTGTTTCCTTTGTAATTTGCAAATTAAAGCATACGAACAGTTCCTATATTGTTCTGTTTCGTCAATCGTCAAAAATTAAAATCAAGCATGTTAGATAACTCACATCTCACATCTTTTCTCGAAGCTTCTCAAATTCCTGTTGTTCTATCGCTTATTTTTCATTTCTCATAACTCATGACAATCCAAGCGATGTTATAAAGGCAATATACAACATTGGGCAACACGTTTAACTAGTAAAATATAGATTTCAATAGACAATCTATTGTTATTTTATTTCACAAATGCAATCAATAATAATGTTAAATTTAAGAAATATTCTTAAAGTTATGGTGCATTTTTTCATTTTGTCTTTCCACTGCTTCCTTTTGTTAACTTGCAGCAATATTCTTAAAGTTATGCTGCATTTTTTCATTATGTCTTTCCACTGTTTCCATTTCCAATTCCTTTGTTATTTATAAATATGACTTGTTGCTAGAAATTTGATATTTGTTTGGCAACATAATGCAAGAGCCTATTTTTTTAATATATATATTTTGTTCGAAACAATCATCTTCACTTTTTGCTAATTTGATCAATATTTTTTGCAAAGCTGTAGAAGGTAACTGCAGAAGGCAAGTGTGGTAAGCAATTGCAAATTATGGAAGAAATAATAGATGTTAACAGTTGCAAATTCAGATTACAATGCATTTTGCCTGAAGCATGTGGGCCAGTCAAGAAACTGGCCTCATAGCTATTTTGTTACTATGTAATATTTGCATGCACTGTGAAATGATTTACGGCTGAGAGTACCTGCCTTCCTTGAGCGACTTATATGAATTACTTATTTGTGGTCTAGTCCATTTATTCCTTGACCTCTGCCTCCCATCCTCTCCAGACTTGGGACAATTTCCGCTAGGCCAACTTTTCCAAGTTCTGCAATTCCCTGCAGACCCCCGGCAGGGACTACCGCCACGGCAGTGGCTCCTTGTTTACACATGGAGTCCATTCGAACCTTCGTGATATCGTTCTTGTCTCTTCGAGTGAATTTTATGCAACCATAAACATAGATAAAATTAATTTTCATTATCAATTTCATAATAAAATCTACTAGAAAAAAAATCACGCTTAATGTTGATTATGATTTGGAGAGTCCACTTTTTGAGTCCTTCAATCAAACATATTATGGGATCACTCCTCGTTGCATTCTAGAAGTTCCTTTCAGTACTAGCTAATAAACCTACAAGTAGTAGCTTGTGGGCCATTGATGTAATCAAGTTCAATCTTGTAATAAAAAGAATATTTTTTCCTTATGTATATGTTTTTCATATGTTTGATCATGATTATGTTATGTTTTATATGATTGATTTGTGTTGCTAATCCATGAAACATTGCTAAAGCGATTGAAAAGTATAATTTGTGAATAATTGTATAATTTTGTCACACTATTTATTCACCCCCCTCTCAATAGTGTTTTGGTTTCCATTGTTTCTAACAATTGGTACTAGAGTTAGTGTCCTTTATAATCAATTTAACAGTTGGAAGGAAGATCAGGGATCATGGATAACTAGGACTAGATTACCTTAGATGGAGTTCTATTTTTTAATGGATCAGATTATAAAACTTGGAAGGGAAGGATGAGAATCTACCTACAAGCTCTTTATTTGGATGTATTGATATTTGTGGAGAATGGAGTAATAGATGGTAACTTTGATAAACACACTAGGAAGGAAATCACGAGAGGGTTGTCCAAGTCAAATGTTGAAAAAGTAATATGTTTTAAGACTACCAAGGAGATATGGGATAAATTTTATTCCATCTATGATATATACATGCAAGCTACATGTGATGTCAAGAGGATTTCCCTAGAGGATGGAGCAGTCAAAGCTTCGAATAACATTACATTTGGTTTTAATACTAACAACAAATCTAATGACCATACATAGAAATATTTTATTTATAACTCAGAGTGAGTGAAATGTTTTTACATATTAGGTTGTAATATCAACAAAAAAATGGAGTGATCATATTGAGATTGGGATTATTGATATTTTAATAGGATTTTTATTAGAACTAAATAGAGAAACATTATTTTTATATTTGTAATATTTTATTTTTATTTTAAGAGGAAAAACCATGTTGAGCACAACCAAACTCACAAATTGTACTTGTTCCTGCTCTGGATTTGTAACAACACCCAAGCAGGCTTGAAATTGTTAACGAAAATTCCAAAAGGAAATAATGTTAAGTTGTGAATATTGCAATGGTTGGCTGGCCAAATGTTGGACGTGGCGCAAATAAACCTGAGGGCCTTGGGAATGACTAACCTAGCTAGCAATTGATGTTGTTTTTTGGGCAAGTTTTGATGGAAAAATAGGTTCATATGAGAGGGGATAAGACATGGGAAGATGTTGTGGATATTTCTCTCAAACAACTCTCCCAACGTGGTTGGCAAGGCTTATATCTTGGTACATTGTCCCATTAATGCAGGGTCGTAATATATGTCACCCGTTGGATTATGGCAAGTACATAACCTAACAGGTATCATATATTACCTCCGCAATGGGTCAATGACCGAGAATATATAGGTTTCCGACATGGCTAATGGTTTCCATACAGTTTTGAATAATGGATGTTGTACGCTATACCCTTATCTAGAGGTTTCTTCCTGTACATCTATGTATTATTCAATAATACATCCATTGATTTGAAGGCAACACATTGTGGAGGAGGGGGTTGGTTGATGACTAGAAGAAATCAGAAATGTTTGAGGTCTCCCCAATTAGTCTCAATTCACTACTACGTACCAACGATAAGAGCGGAGGAGGGGGTTCATTGACGACTAGAAGAAATCATAAATGTTTGAGGTCTCCCCGATTATTCTTAATTCACTAGTGCATACCAACGATAGGGATACAAAAAGTTCCTGGTTAATCTACCAAGGTCAAATATTGAATCCATAAATCATTATATGAATCATATATTCCTAAACCTTTGGTGCGGTGTGATAATTAGAAATTATTATAAATTTAATTTCTCTAAATTATAATAGAGAATACAAATCACATATTCTTTAACCTTCGGTGCAGTGTGATAGTTGGAAATTATTATAAATTTAATTTTTTAATTATGAAGTTATTTGGTTGTAAAGTATGTATGATGTGAAAATATATTTACAATGCATGAGGGATGATGTCAACTTAATAGGAGTGTTAGATAATTTTCTATTAAAAAAATTAAAAAAAGAAGTATTATATATATATATATATATTTATATATATTATTGTATATATATTTTATATATTATTTATAATAATTTATATTTCTAAGGTTCTTTCTTATCTCTCAAAATGCAAGTAGTCTCATCGCGACTGGGTTTGTTGACTAAAGCTATCATCATATGACAAAGAAACAATAGCAAAACTAAGGGAGAAGTCCAAAGCTTAATAGGCAAAAAACACCAAAAGACAAATAGAACTAGAAGAACACCTGAGACCATGTTTAATCATTAAAAGTAATGGACATTGGATTGTATGGCCCGGTCCCTAGGGGGTGGGGGTATGATATGAACATTGAACATGTTGTTTGATGTGAGCCATTTAGATGTTTCCAGCTTCTCAAACTTTTCATATAACAAATTTTGTCCATGCCAAAGCACCATAATCCTTTCTCTAACATGGCATTGGAAGTAATGCAATTGATTTATGGTGGAGATGACAGTCTCATGTTCCTGCTTTCCGGTCTTATCGCAAACTTCCAAGCGGTCCAAAATAGTTCGAAGAAAGTCATGATAGGCATTGAAGTGAAGCTACTCGCCTGCACCTCTTACATGCCCCCACCAATGATTCTGACCCTGCACCCCTACTCGACCCCCATGTGCCACACTACCTCTCTTATCACCACCAGCTGCATGACCACCCTCCACTTCACTCACACCACCTCTACTAACATAGGCTCCAAAAACTTATAGGATCACACCTCTAGTAGCACGTCCACCCTGTTTTGGACACTCACCAGCCCATCCCTCCCGCGCTGCCTTCATATCGATGAGAGGACCACACTGAATGTTTAAAGCTCCCTTTTGTTGGGGCTGGGAGTGAGAATTACGTGGAACAGGGTGCATGGTGAGTGCCTAGGGAGATTCCCCCAAAATAGGATAAACGACAATTTGCAACACCTCTCGACAAATATTGAGCCAAAGCAGACTAAAATCCAACCCCAAATTATTCAGCAGAAACCTACTCCTCAAAGATGACAACCACCACACCCTAGCCAAGAGTGTTGTAAGAAATCCTACAGATAATAAACAAGCTAACTAGACTGAAGCCTCTTCTTCACCTCTGATAGGGTAAGCACCTCGGCACAAAGAAATTGACAGAAGGACTAGACAACAAAGCACAGAGACACGGTAAATGAACCCAAACCAATTGGTTGTCAGCACAATTACCTCCATAATGCCCTTCTACCACCAAGTCCAATTGTTGCTCCCCTAGTGGAATGTCGTAGGATTTCAGGGTAAGAACACCATGAGCAGAAGACCAAACGATAGTTGATGAAGATAAGCCAAAGCCACCACCCCAAGCACTGATAACACTCAATGATAAAGCTACAAAGCAGGGCATAAATAGACACTAAGGCCAACCAAATTACCATGCAAAATTCCCTCAATCCGCTGACAAAAGCGAGGAACCAAACAATGGGAGGAAGACTTAACACTTTTGCTAACCATTCATGGCGGAGGGGGCGACGACTATGTTTTTTCACCACTCCCAAACTACCTGAGGGCTGAAGAAACTAGACAAACTACCCTTACTTAGACCACAGTTACCAGCCACCATACCACTACGGCAATATGAAAATTCTGAACCTTGACGGTCGTCATAAAACAACTTACCATACCAGTACACATTCTTGTAGAGAATGAATGAGATTTCACACACAACACTGTTAAACTCACTTTACACGTTACGTAATGGGAGGACAAAATATTTATCCTCCTTCCCATCCATCAAATATAGACATTCATTACACACGTATCTGGAGCCTCGATGTTCATAACCCCCATCAGGGAATAGATAGATTTTTAATATAGAAGTTAAAAAAAAAATTGAAAAACAACAATATTTTTTTAATAATTTAAATTTTTGTTTTTTGGCTAAAATCGAAAAAAAAGGTTAAGTATTCATTATTAATTATAATAGCATAAAAAATTATTATGTAATTGTATAATAAATCTATTTAATACAAAAATATTAAGTATTGCTCAAATTTTTTAAATTGCAAAACTGTCATCATTTAAAAATAATTTATGATGGTAAATCTCTTTTTAAATACAAAAATGTTTAAATTAAGTATTGTTCAACAAATTTTAAAGTGCAATTTTTTCATATAGGAAAAATTAAAACATTACTTAAAATTAAATATTAAAATATTTAGAAATAAATAGCAAAATATTATATTTTTTTGTTTTAGTATTCGGGCAAATTACCATGTTATATATATATTAAACAATGAGCAACTTTATCAATTGTTGGCCTTTTTTTTTTATAATTTTATTAGGATGGATATAGAGTTATATTTTATTTAAGGTGTAATTTTTCTTATGTATTTTCTTACTAATGTTGTTTCTTTTGCTATGTGCCTTTGTTCTGTTAAGGCACTTATTGATGTGGTGTTATGTTAAGACACTCTTTGATATGAAGTCAATTCCCCACCCCATTGAGATGATATATTAGACAAAAATATACTCATACAAAGCTTATAAAAAACCAAAAAATTATATGTTTAGAATTTTATTTTTTTAATAAGAATTATTATTTTTAAATAAAATTTTATTAATAAAAAAATATATATATTTAAAAAAATTGAATTTAAGAGAGTAGTTTTTACCATAAAGATTAATAAGAAATTAAACTATAGTAGTCCAACTACATTAAAAGACCGTATTTATTTTCATATATATACTTATAAGTACATGGTGGTTTTGTAAACGTAGTTCAGGCTCTGCTTCGAAGAGAGATTGGTTTTCCTATGATTATTGTTAGAGAGGTTAGTTTTCCTGGGACTATTGTTAGAGTAAATTTTTTTGTGGATTCTAGAGTAAAATTTAGAATGGTTTCCATCGCTCTGCGATCCTTATTTTTATTATTAGGAAAGCTATACAAATCAACAAACATATACGAAATGGACGTAAATGCTTTGGTTGCATGTAACTTAAAATAGCACCCTATCCTCTTCTATTCTCCGTTAGAAGCTTTTCAATCAATCACAAAAATAACTATAACACACATTAATAATATGGGCAATGTGCATACCTCCGACATTTTGATAGCCGTTTGCAGAAATAAAAACGTTTAGTATCTCAACGTCCAGGCAGATCAGATTCGCATACGGGTCTTGGACGACGTTTTCTCTGCAACCGAAAAATGGTTGTGATGGGCGCATAATGGGTTGCGTGAAGAATATTACTAGTTGTAGGGCGAGCAAAGTCAGCTTGTTGTAGAAATCAGTCACATCAGGGAAGGTTCTGCGTTCATGTGGGAAGGCCCAGAGGCAAGTAGCAGTATTTGACTAGATCCTGGTTTTAATAAAGTCTGTGGAGCCAAGAAAAAATAAAGACTGTGGAGCCAAGAAAGATATCGATCAGATGTCTGCGGGTTTTCACTTTTACGAGATATCTATAAGTTTTGGGTCTTGGTTCTTGGGTATTGGTTCTTTATGTGGGAACCTAACAAAATAAATGAACTTGGAACTGCATTTCCCAGTTTCTGCTTTCTGGCAGAAAAGCCAATAGGTCTGCTCACCCTGTCAGGCCTTCCTGGGATACTGGAAAAGAAATTCATGAGGAAAACGTAAAAGTGAGAGTATCAAGGGTAGGTAAAAGAAAGCGTTAATGGGTAAGGGTACGCCTCTTTTGTCATCTGGGTCATTGCTTGGTCTGGTCCATCATAGAAACATAAAGAGAGGGTCACCTTTTCTTTTCTTTTTTTATGATAAACATACTTTTATGTATATTTTTTTAAAACATTAAACACATGTCCTCAAACAATTCAGTCGGGAAGACCTTTGGGTTATAATTTTGCGTTATTACAAATTATTTCATAATTTAATTAAAAATGAAATAATGATACTCTTCCGAGTATTTCGAGTGCAATTAATACAAACAAACGCCACAACGCATTGACTGCGGGGTCCCCACAGAAAAACGCGTAATGGTGTATAGCTTTAATTAAAAAAGCGCATGTAACATACCTCAATAAAAAAAATATTTCACCCCGAGTTAAACACTTGATTTAATGAACTCTAAGAACAAAATGGTTTAATTTGAACTTTAGGATTTACCTTGTAATAAGGTATAATTTCGACAAGAATCTTACCACAGAAAACATTATTGAAACAAAAATTAGTAAATAAAATGTCATTGAAAACTAGAAGATAAAGAGAAATCACTTACCTTTCCAACATAGATTGCCTCTTAATTTTGAAAGATGGTGTTTCAAGTTCCAATAGCAAATATTTGATAGATTTTGAAAAAATACAAGTAGTAGATGAAATTAGATAAACTAAATAAAATAACATTAATTCATGAAAAATATGATAGCTAGTAATATGATGGCTATCTTTCCAAATCTAAATTTGCATCCAAAACTCACAAATTTCAGACATCACCATGTATTAGATGAAAATGGGCTAGACATAAGCTCCCAATTATTCATAACTTTTGGTATAAAATCTTAAACTTTGATGGGAAACTCTAGTGCAGTGCAATTGATGATGTTCAATATCTCTAATGTTTTCTCTCAGAACATCAACTCTGAAATTGTAAAGAAACATTTTGAATTTCATTGACAGTAGCAACAAACTATTGTAGTATTTTTCATTGCCCCCTCAATTGTTCAGGGTATACATCTCATGATGGCAAAAATTCGAATTCGTATTATAACTTCTTATATATATCATCGATTTATAATGACAATTGGAAAATGCCATTGCAAGAGTTTACATGGTAAAAAACCCTCTACATGGTTGAAGACATTGATTATTCATGTAATCTAATAAACGAACATTAAAGAAAATCATTCTTCATTAGAGGGAAAATCGTTATTTTGAAAGAAACTAAATAGGAGGAGGGCACCATCAGGGAAATTTGATCCCTCTTAGCTCATGTTAGATCTGTGCTCAAGATAGATCTATACTCGTTCTAACCAATCCCTTTTTAACTACTTAATATATAGGCTATGATCCCTAAATACATTGATATGTAGTGAGAGTTTATTTCATTCGAGCTGTAAATATAATGAGATACCTAATTGCATTTAGATTCAAAGTTTCCAAGTTATATTTTATTAAGGTAATGCGCTTTTTATATAGGGGAGATATAACAATTTTTGTATATATAAAACTTCATAGGGAAGATATAAGCTTGGTATCATGATTTTTTTTAAAAAGTATAATTGAATAATATATAGATGAAATGTGACTGTTCAATATTTATAAAAATATAATTTTTTAATATACAAATTAATTTGGATATATAAATGAATCAATACCTTCAAAACGTCACTTGATTCATCCACATTGCACACTTAAATTTGTTACTCTAACCAATCCCCTTTTCTATTCACATTGACTAAAACAGATACAATAAAAAAACCCAAAAATTAGAGCGATGTTTACTTTTTTTTCTAAGTAGAATTAAATAATATCTAGATGAAATTGTAATTTTTCATTATTTATAAAAAAATAATTTTACATATATAAATAGATTCAACACTTTCAACAAAATCACTTGGACTATCCACATTACACATTGCACACCTTAAACTTATTATTCTAACCAATCCTCTTTTTTATAACAGTGACTTAAAAAAAAAAAACCAAAACTTGGAAAAATTAAAGCACACCATATATAATGCATACAATCATTACATTACTAATGAGAAATTTCTAAACCCATGTGCACCAAAAGTTGAAAGAGAGAAAGCATATTGGATTTTCCTACCCTTGTGTGGGAGGAATTTGGAAAGAAAAATGGCTCCAAACTTATTTGTTTTTGTTATTGTCAATTCACATGTTTGTTGCACAACAAATTCAAGTAATGAAGAACAACTTCATTGAAAATGAACCTGTACAGACATAGATTATGGTACATTAATTCCACTCGAAGTGGCCTCCTCCTACTTATACAGATGTCATATCAGATGTAGTCTCTCTGATTCTGACAGAAGGAGACTTAAAAATTTGTGGTATGATAGCCTGAACTAAATTGCAAAAGTAGTGGTGTGAGTTTTAGATTTGCAGAGCAAGCTCCTTCTGATAGTTGATTTCTCTCAGATAGTGTGTCGAGGAGATGTATTCTCCTTGTGCAACAATTCCTGAAAATATGGTGTGTGCAGAAGTGACACTGTCGAGGATTCTGAGTTTTCTATGTGTTGTCCTTCCCCATTTAGAAGCTGAAAAACCTAATTCAATATGCATTATAATTTTCAAAAATAAAACACAGAGGTAGATTTGATCTGTACTTAATAAACGAGAAGTTCTGCTAATTTTCAGTCAGTACCATATACTTGTAGCTGCATTAGAGTTTCGGGAAAATCATGAAGGCACTAACTTTGGATCAGTGATGAGCTTACAAATTTTCATTTGAACAAATTACATGTTTCATGGAAGGCCTGATTATGGTAGTCTGTTGGACACATAATGCAGTGGTAGGGGCCATCACATCTAATTGATGGGAATTTTATTCATTTCCCAGGTGAGGGTCAACTAGCTTTTGGATGCTTCTACACTCAACCAGAGGATTTGCCTACATTAATTCCATACGTTACGTAATAACCCACAGTCGAGTCTTTTCTTATCTTGGAAAAAATGCTAACCAAGGTAGAGCTAGAAGCCCAAATATATAGAGAATTACACAACCATCCTACTCACAGAAATACGAACAATCTGGCACTGATAAGTAGGAATCACATACCCACATCACTAATCTTTGCCAAGAAGAGTCAATTGGAAGGTGACTAGTAATTAGCTCCAGCAGAAGAACACTAACTGAAAACATCTATTTTCTCATCAACAATCCCATGCATGACATACTTTGGGGCATGCTAACTGGAATATAAATGTAACAAACATGAATATTCCTGGTCCACTATGAAGAAAAGTGAAGCCATCCTTATGAAATGAATATCAAGTGTATAAATGTTCCTAGCAAATACTTAAGAAGAAGCAGAACTACTCACCCAAGCATGCCTTCAATAAAAGTTGTTAATATCAGGTGTGTCCATGGCTTCAGTAGCCACTTTGCTAGTCCAAAATCTAAAATCTGCAGTTCACCAAAAGAAATCAGGAGGCATCTTAGGATCACAAGTTTCATTTAAATTTCTCCTCATCGTAAATGATCATAACTCCAACTCCAAATTTGCAATTAAGTTAGTAGTACATTAACAAATTCCCATCAGAAGGATATGCTAGACTAAAATCCTAGCTGAGCTAATCCTCTAAGACAAACATTGTAATATTATTTTAACATAGATTTAATTCTTAATATATTTGCACCAAGAGAGGCAAGGTTCTCAATTTATCCTTGTTGGTGCTTATTAAACAGGGAAAGTTTAATATGAATCTATATTTGTTGGTGCTTAATAGGCCGGACAAGGTTAGTTATATTAATTAAACATTATGTGAAATAAGAAAAAGGCATAGCAATGGCAATAATCGCAATGTCATTAGTTTTTTTTTATTCTTGTAAGTGCTTAATAAGGGCACTTAAGATGGCCCTTTCATAGTTATATTTGTTTGGTTATATACAAGAAGTAAAAGGCATAATATTGGTACAATTTGGGTTATAAGTTTTGATGTCTATAATAAAATAGAGGAACCAAAAGGGATAAAGTTACTTCTTGGAAAGGTGGCAATTATTTCGTTAATTTTTCTATTTGGAGACACTTCTACCGAGGTTGATGATAAAATTCTTAAAATTGTCCTTGTATTCTTTGCATTCTATGGAAAGGATATTTTGATACATTTTAGTGACTAAACGATGCCCATGTTTTACTCCTGAAAACATGATTTCATTTTCATAGCATTTCCCAACAATTCCTTTTTAATAATTTATTCTCTTTCAACATTACTTATATGCTTTGGAGTAGATAAATTTGAAAGAGAAGTAACATTCAACCATAGTTATCTTAATTTTTCATTTAAGATTATTGCTTTTTTCCCATAGTGATAGGAAACTTGGACATGAATTTGAAAATGTACTAAAATCTGACACTAAAATGCATTTGAATTTCTCCTTCAGCATTAGTTTTCCTCGTCATGGCAAGGAATTTAAACAGGCTCTAGAATTTCCATCATAAGGAACCCCTTAAAAGCTAGTTACCTTTAATGAGATAGTCATCCCATAATAATGATTCCCTTAAATGCTAGTCACCTCTAATGGAATTATCATTATCTGGGATTCTCATAACAACATTTAAATAGATTTTAGACTATGGTATCATATATGCCCTAGTTTTGTTAGAGAACATTGAAAGGGTCTCAAGGAACAAATGTCCTAAGAATTTAGGAACAGATCAAGCTACTAAGAAGATATAATTATAATGAGCTCCTTTAAAATATGCTTTAATCCATGAAATATTTCAATGATACAAGTGCAAAGCAGGACTAATGGTATCATCCAACCCTGCAGATTCTGCTATCAGTTATCCCTTACTCATAGAATATGGAGGCCTATATGAATAATGATAGAAGTCTACATGTGGGTAAAGATTCTTAGTGAGTAAAGTGTTGGATGCTTTGATATCTCTGTGAATAATACATCTTTGACAACCTTCATGAAGATAAAGAATACCTCGAGTTGTGCCCAGAGAAACTATGTACTGGATGTTCTAATCTAGTAGATGAGACTTTGTGCTTGGATAAAACAATCCAAAATAAGACAAAACAAAAGTCATGGATCCATAAACTTAAACTACAATTTGGGCGAGTAATGAATTATATCAATAATTGTTCTCCTTTTATAATTTCCTATCTCTATATCTTCGTAATTAGAAATATAAATCATAATCTCTACATACCATGAAGAATGATGCTAAGCTTCCATGTGGAAAAAAAACTCAAAAAAGAGGTGCAATCCACCTTCAACATCGAAGCCAATAAGACGAGTTGTGTTGGGATGGCTAATATTCATACTTATCCCAATCTCTGTCAAAAAATCATTCACCCTTTATTCCTATGTTTCATGACCTCTAGTAAGTCGCATGACAACTAGTAGCTCTCCACTATCAAGTGACCCTTTGTATACTTCAACATACCGACCACTGCCTATAAAGTTCTATG
>APFE030298105.1:5690-16107 GCA_000404065.3 Pinus taeda
CTTCCAACGCACGCTCACTAGAGACACTGCAAAATGGTATGTAGACCAGTGCTCCACCTCTCATTCCGTTTTTTTTATGCTTGCTAAAGCATTCTTATCCTCTTTCCAATTACCTCTCCGTTATGACACTGGTACTGAGATTTTGATAACATTTCATCAACCCTCCACCACTCGCTTTCTAACCATGTTCAAGAGTGGTGTCAAAGGAGGAGAACATGTCGTGCCCCATCGTTCGAAGACTGCATCTATCTATATTGGTTTCTGAAGATCCTTTCATCCACCATCAGAAAAGATGTCGCGTCCCATTTTTGTTAGACCGAGGAAGATGCTCTCCAAACCGCTTTGAGATATGATATGATTTATTCTCAATTAGGTTATGTCTATATCGTTATTCTAGATCTCCCTCATCCTAGAAGTGCTAATGCACTGGGGGCATCTCATGCTGCTGATGATATCATTGGATCTTTTCAAACTCTTCACCATATACTCAACAAAGATATGTCTATCTACAAGGGGGCACTAATTCCTCCAATATTTATGCCCCTCCTGCTAGAAACATTTTTCTAGGGCCTCAACCCATCTACCAATCTTCATCCTTCTTACGCACGACCGGGCACTCCAGCCCCTCAAGTATTAGTGCCACAACATCTCATGAATGCCTAGCCCTAGTAGCCCCCCCCCCCCCCAAGGTCCAAGTGTTTTCATAACAAAGTGATACCAATCACGAAAATTCGAAGAAAAACAATAAAAGGAAGGGTAACCAGGGTAACTAGGGTAACGAAGGTAGCCAGCCAAGTGAACCCGAGCAGAACTAGCCTAACACCAACAACTAGCAATAGGGTGCCAAGCCCAAGAAGAACAAGGTTATTCGTAGAACATGCCTTATGAATGTTGTGGTGTACATGGCCACTATAGACATGAGTGTCCTCTTTTACCTTAGATGAACCAAATGTGGGAAGCTCAATCAGCTTCTCAAGGCCAACATTCGCCTTAGAATCCTGTGCCACCTCAACCAGCCATGCTCACAAATCCTTTCCCTCAGCAAGGATTTTTTGCTGCTGGCATATCAACTTACAAACCCAATCACATCAATATGACATCCCTCCACTTTGTCAGCTATCGAGTCCAAAACCAAAGTATTGAATGAGCCTCTTACGACACCAAATGGTCCTTTACAGATCCCTCAACCCAAAGTTGAGGCCATTCCCAAGATCCCAAAAGGACCATTACATCATTACACGACTTCTAATAGAGCTTCCCATACATATAATATAGTAGATGACTTGACGCAATCACCTGCCGCCATGTCGACACTAGAAGTCCTCCATCATTCCCTTCCCAAAAGAAGGCTCTACTAACTGCCTTGGGTGTAGTGGATCCTTCCGACGATCGCTTGATTATATTCCCAGTTGATACATCAGAGAACCCCCTATTACCTTCATTTGTTGCTTTCTATATACTAGTTAGAGTCCATAATGCCATCATCTCTAGATGCATTATTTATGAAGGTGCATCCACCTATGTGATGGCAACTGCTATTTGGAAACAACTCAGGTCACCTGAGTTGCCCCACTCCACCATCACTGTGCGTGCATGGGATGGACACTCCTCCCAACCCCTTGGCATGTACTACAACTATCAAGTCATTGTAGTGGGAAAGACTATCCATGTTGATATCAAAGTCATTCGTGCCCCTTTGGATTACAACATCCTCTTAGGTCATAGTTACACATATTCCATGTCAGTTGTCGCATCTACAATGTTTTGCAAGATGTGCTTTTCCCCATGAAGGGAAGATCGTTACCATTGATCACTTGACTTTGTATGAGCCGACATCCGTGACCTCCCCCGAGTCCATCATCTCCTTGATGTCTGACATTGAGTCTTCAACTCCTTGTACTAGTGTCTCACCTAGAGTCTATAAGGGTTCCTCATTGTTAGGTGCCTTCCTTGGTCCCCCCCCATTTCTGAACCTACTTCCATGGTTTTTTGCATGTTACAAGTGTCACGACCTGCCCTTAAGCAGTTAGGTACGCCTGATCAACACCCAAATCCTCAACATCTTGTTGTTGCTCTTCCAGCTGAACCCTTTGGACCCACTCCCCTAGGACCTCCCCATTTGTGGGTGCCTCTCCTATGCTCCCTCCAGGAACTATTCCTCTAGGTCTTAACCATCCAAGAGCTATTCCACGGGGACATTATCCTACTGGATAGATACCTTTCTTATTCCCTCTGAGAATTTTTTATGTACAATTCATGGTTCCACTGATCATTCCTAACATGACTCTTGGTATCCCAGTATGGTACATCGATCCCCCTGCAAACACTCCACCTGGTTAGCCAAGACCATATCATGCTTTGACCCCAGTTCAACCGGTCCCCGCGACCCCTGCTGCTGCTTTAGTTCAATCACAATCTCAATAGGAACTAGCTCCTGTTGCAAAAGCATCTGACCAACGGGGCAGAGCCAAAAGGAAATATTCAAAGGACAAGGCTCTCCAAGCTCGTCCAACCCCTAAGGCCCCAAAGCTAACACCCCCATCTGCTTTGTGTGAAGTCATTGGGCACGCCACCAACAATTGTCCTAAACTTCCTCAACTTAAACCTTTGCTTCATGAAGCATTCCTTGAGTTGAATATTCCATAAGTCCATGTTAACATACTAGTCCCACCTAAGAAACTCAAAACTCTTCGCACAAACCACCCTTGTGCCCTGTGTGATCTTCATGGTCATTATTCACATTGTCTCCCTCATCTCGATTAATTTTGCAATTGCCTTGGAGAAATTCATGAATACAAGGCCACTTGTAGTAGAGCCTCCACTCCTCCACCTATGGATTTTGGTACCACCAGTCAATTAGAACAGGGAAACTCTAGCCCCACTATTGTGATGCCTCCCCTCAATGTCGAGATGATGGACACCACAAGCCCCATGCTTTACCTATGGTCATCCTTGAGTTCCTCGCCGACAAACCTTCCTAAGGTTACTGTACACATTTCTATCAAGCCTTCTTTGATAAAGTCCTAGGTCTCAACATTAGTAGATCCTCCATTTACCAGTGCATTGTCTACCATTCAAGATGATACATATGTGAACCTTATTTCTTAAGTTTATGCACTAGGTAATACTGTTGCATCATGTAGTCAATATTCCTCCCATATTTCCATCTCCCAGCTTGGTGGGGACACCATGGAAGCTATGTCAACCCCTGATTACCCCTACACTTGAGTTAGGGGCATTCCTTCAAGAGGATTTCGAAGGCCATCTCCTTCCTAATTCTCCCAATGTGCTCTACCTCAAGAAATGTTTCTCACAACACATACCTTTGATTTACATGTCTTTATTTATACCATAAATTTAGGTAGATTTCATCATCTCATCCATTGTATTTTGCACCTTTTAGATGAATCCATCATCCATGCCATATATCGGTCATGCCAACAGTGCTAGTCGCTTCTCCCAGAATCTATCCTCAGCAACTTGGGCCATTTTTACCCCCTTGCATACGTTAGTCCTTTCAAACAACTTTTGCATTGGATATGCTACCAATAATTAGGTCGAATATGATGCAGTGATAGGTTTGTTAGTCGATGCCTTCACTCATCGCATCCTTCATCTTCATGTTCGTTTATATTCGTTGCTACTTTTCATGCAATTAAATGGTGTGTATCATGTGCATAACCAAGTCCTATTTAGAAAATATCTATGAGCGAAGCTATTGGTACGTGAATTTGAAACCATTACTTTCAGTGAAGTGCCTAGATCCCAAAATCACTATGTAGATACGATTGCAAACAACATTCTAGATTGGCATTTATCACATGTATACCACATAACAAAACCATAAACAAAACAAATGGAAAATCATCATCGTCATATAAAATGCATAATCATCTTATTTATCATAAAAGTGCTTAGATCCCATAGCTCTAAATACATCTGGTACACCCATAGCATAATGGGGGGGCACATAGACCCCTACATCTCCTTTGGAGAATCTTGTGCCAAGTTGGGCCAAGAGGCTTGAATCCATTTTTCAAGCACTCAAAACACAACGATGCTCCATAAACTCCTCCTGCTAGGGGGCACCATTCCCACATTTTCATAGCATATCAGAATCCAATGCTTGTAGGCATGATGGTTTTCACCTAGCCATCTTCTCAATTAACTCTCAACCTAGATCCCACCAAATCTAGGTATGTTCGATTAGTCTCGCATTCCTTGGATAGCTTTTCCTACCAACCTCTTCTATGAGCCATATGCACATCACATATTGTAGACATTTGATAGCATATCTTCAAATATTCTACTTTATGTCCACATAATCCCCCCCATGTTTGACATAGTGGGCAAGAATGATTCTAGACCTCCTCTAGTAGTTCATTCTCATTTTCCTCTTCCCTTAATTCTTCACTAAGAACCATTGTTCCAAGAAGCATTAAGGCCATCTTTAGACAAGTAAGGCCACTTGCCTCAAAGTTGTGCATTCTGATTCCAATGGTTAGTTTTTCTACTACAATATCCACAAGATTTAGGGCCTTTTCCTCCTCTCCAAATTCACCACATCTCACTTGGCAAATGAATCCAAATTGGAGGGAAAACATCCTTTCATAGAAAAATACCCAATTTTTCAATCGCCCATTGTGACTAGACTGTAGCTCAGTTTTATGAACCATCAACATCACTTGAAATCTCTCACCAAGCTTTATAATGTGTCTTCCTCAGTTTTTGATGATTTGACACTTCACCCGGAAACCATTTTTCCAAGAAGGGTCACTTCGTCACCTCTCAAAATCGAATTTCATCATAAAGCGACACTTGTACTTTGAGGTTCACCTCCTCTTAATATTTTTCGTACCTTATGTCGATTTTCGTCATGAGTGACCATAATTTACTCATGTTCCCATTGTCGCCATCGGGCCTAGTTTGTGTGGTAGCGTCATCGAGTCACCCTTGTTTAGAGCATCCACTATGAGTCACCCTTCCATTATTGGAGTCTATTTCATGTCCCATCATATCATGTCATAATATTCCATCCATATTTGCATATCATTCATCCTGTGTTGCCCATTTTGGCCTCCAATCATACTGTCCCTATCCCTTCCGGAGTTGAGTCAGTTGCTGTGAGGTTAACCATGCACTTTATGCTCTGATAATGGAAGTCACCTATTTGTCCCTTAGCCCCACTTTTCCCATTATCCCTAGTGTCATTCCATAAGCCACATTACTATTTTCCCTCCTACTTTAGTTGAGGATCCTCATTGCCTCATCTATCGTAGGCCCTATTCTATTGACATTAGCTCATTTATTCCAGAATAATGGCCTAGAGGGCGGTGTATCTCAGTTCCAACTTCCATTCTTGTTTGAAACCTTGGCTCGAGAAGAGGATCTCATTATTTCCCTTTGACTTGGTTATTTCATGTTCATGATCCATACACTTGATGGTCTAGTGATGCAGCATATTGTCCCAGTGATTCTCGGGTGTCTGTGAGATGTTTTCAGGCCTCATGAGGGGGTGGCCCTTTAGGTAGCCTCCCACATGCCCGAATGCATACCTACTATTCTACAGCCACAGATGCAATTCTATAGAGTTGATGGGTTCAGTTCCTACCGATTGCAGTGTTCATAGCATGCATGTCTCCTCTAGATGATCCATTCAATTTTGCAGAGCCCTTCCTTATTCAGTAGGGCTTCTCTGGTTGTTCTACCCTCCCTCCCACCTATTTTTTGAGGGAAGGGGCTTTGTATCTCATGTACTCAGATATTATTGTATTCAATCCTGGCTCATGTTTTTAACAGGTGCATTATGTATATGGGACACATTGTATTATTTTCTGGCTCTGTTATGGCAACATGTCATGTATCGTTCAACATGTATTTTATTACTCGGTTTCATATTTCTGGAAGAGAAATCATTTTTGTACTAATTTATCTCGGCAGGTATGGGTATGCCTCCCCCACCTCATTGAGGTCTGGTACCACAACATAAAAGGAGACTTGCATTAGTCTCGACCCCTCCAGAATTGCACAATTTTTTGAGGGAGTTACTCAGCTAGCAACTAGCCCAAGTCCGTAATGGAAACCTGTTAGGGGAATGAAGAAAACTATCATGCACATGCTAGAAAACTATTAAAAAATCAATGAATATTATGTACTTGACAATGAAAGATATGTTTCTAAGGATTGCTTGTAGGTAGGCTCCAAAACGAAGCTAAGGAAAAATGTTGGAGGGTGGTTGTAGCCGCTACAACAACTAGAGATGTGTTTCAACATCTTTAAATGTAGGGGTTGTTGAGGTTTTTCAGCATTGTATCTAAGGGGTGAAATCCCATTCCACGTACATAAGTGTATAAGATAACTCTCTAAGTACCTTAAGCTAACCTCCAGCTTCTAATCTTAAAATCTAGGGATGCATTTTGTATGTAACTTCCAACTACTAAAAATAGATCCCTAAAATCTAGGGATTCTTTTTGCATGTTTCTTTTTTCTATTTCGGTAAAAATTAGCCCATGCATGCAAGTCAAGTTTTCTTGGTCCCAAGCAGAACTAGTCATCCTGAAGGCACATGTGACAACCTGTTTAACTGAAAGGGATTTTTGCGCAATTCCTAAGAGGAGCAACTCACTATTGCTCAGAATTGCACAATTTCTGGGCTAAGATGTAGTGTTGGGTCAGATTACGTAATTTTCCTAAGGAAGGTTGTTTGACTAAATTGTGCAATTTTTGGTCCCAAAAGATTTGCGCAATTTCTAGAGGGAAGGTTGGTTCTACTCCAAAATTGCACAATTTTCTGAGGGAGTTGCTCAGCCAGTAGTTGGCCCACGTCTGGAATGACAACCTGTGAGGGGAATGAAGCAAACTATCATGCACAAGATAGCAAGTTGTTGCAAAACCAATGAAGCTTATGTACTTGACAATGCAAGACATGCTACTAAGGATGGTTGGTAGGGAGGCTCCAAAACAAAGCTAAGGAAAATTTTTGGAGGGTGGTTGTAGCCGCTACAACAACTAGAGACACGTTTTGACATATTTAAATGTAGGAGTTGTCATTGCTTGTTAGCGTTGTATCTGAGGGGTGAAATCTCATTTCACACATGTAAGTGTATAAGATAATTATCCAAGTACCTTCATGTCTATCGGTTCATGCTACATGCATGATAAGTATATGGGAATGCTCTCATCGAATGGTTATGCATTAGAAAACATTATTACAAACTGGACTTCCATGTACCATCACATATATTTTGGAAGTCCCCTATAGTTTTCTATGCATCCATAGGTAACTGAGTTTGTCACCTTGTATACCATGATGCACTAAAAACAACATTTAGGGAGATTTCCTGCACATACGTTAAGTCCGTGGTTCACTAAGGTGTATATTGCAGTTCATGGTTGCTTGGTAAACCTTTATGCCTAGTTACCCCTTTATTTTATTTTGTGTTGTTAAATTCTAAAATCAATTAATTGGCTGTGGAATAACATCCTTCCCCTATAACAACTCCTTAGTGGATCTTAGGTTAAGAATAATGGCAACAGTTCTGAAGTCTATGAGTCAAAGGAACCCCTTTGATGGGAATCCTGGTCATCTTACTTCTTTTGGAAATATTGGTGCTCCTTATATGGAAACATTGTCCCTTCCTGGATTCACCATTGGTTTGCTAGTTTGGTTATTTTCTACCCCTATGGTTCCGAACATTCAAACTACTTCTCAAATAGGTTCTCCTCCACGGGAACAATATCGACCTCAAGTTGATCCTAAAGTTGACCCTTTTTCTTCTTCGCCTATTCAGTCTTCTTCCTCTTCTTCGTCTTTTTCTGGTGAAAACCTATGAGTTAGTAAGCAGGTGGATAAGAAGAAAAAGAAAAGGAAGATTAAGGAAAATACAAATAAGAAGGGGGCAACCAAGCAACCATTTCTACCCATGTGACTGATGTTGAGAAACCTTCCAATCAACCTTGTAAATTTAAATTCCCATGAATGTTATGTAAGGGTGATCACCTTATTAGAGATTTTTTTGGTATTCCCAAGGTATTAGAAGTGTGGTCCACAGGCTCACATTTGCCTTTGTCATTAGCTTCTGGAGATCATGTTAGTGAAAAACCCTCAACTACTGTGTAATAGCCCTGCTAAAAATTCCATGTAAAATTTGTAAGATCATAGTTTATGGGATAATTTTTCCAAGTTGAATGTTCGACAAGGCATCCTAGGTGGTGTTCATTTGGTTGTTTATGGCTAAGGAAATTGGAAAAGGCAATTACTAAGGCTTTAGAAAGGAAAAATGGAATTTTTAACACATTTATTTATGAAAATAATAGAAATTAGGAGAAAAAGAAGGTGAAAGGTCACAGGTTACATGTGAGGATTAAATTGAAGAAACATGATGGAAAATGAAGAAAATAGAGGCCTCATTGATAAAAAGGCTTCTGATGATCAGTTGGCAAGCTTGATTAGTTCATTTTTGGATCTCTCTCATTATTCTCTCTCTCTCATAGTCTTGGACACTTAGACTTCTCTTGGAGCATTTTGGCATTGGAGTAAGAAAGGAAAAGAAGGAAAGAGGAAGCAAAGATCAAGTAGGGAAAGGTAGGATCAGGAAACTACAACAAGCTTCATTGCAAGTATCGAATTGCATGTGTGTTTTCCTTTCTAGATTTGGCATGCATGGTATTGCATGTGATCCTTTTATACCATGGCATGGGTTTTTCTAGGTGTGACAATGTTCTTTAGTATAGCCTTGGCATTTCCTGATAGCTTTGATGAGATGGGTTTCTCATATTTGGTTAATGTGGGATGGTTGGTTGTATTTAAAGCTAAGTCAGGCAGATCTCTGAACTAAAAAAAACATGGCATAGTGGTCCCTGAAATGGACTACAAATCACGGTAAAGCCACTGGCCTAGTAACCCTTGAACCAAACTATGGGTTGCATTAAAGCCAGATTGTGTGCCTCGATGGGCCGAGGAATATTTGTTGGTGTATGGAGGGATATATAGTATAGCCAAGAGGTGGATTTTCTCTCCGTTGGGCCTAGTGATCTCGGGATGGGATGCACGACAAAGCCTGGAGAACATGCCTCGGTGTAGGGCCTAGTAATCCATGGATCAGACTGTGGAAGCAAGGTAAAGCCTGAGAAACCAGGAGGCACTCAAATTCCTAACGGTCTAGGAAGAAAACTCTGGCAGAATCCATGTTGATTGGTGTTTTTGATGTGTTATATGAGTCCCACATTCATGCTTGCATTATGGCACGGGGGTGATTGTCTGAAGAGAGACTTGGCTAAGCTAATATATGGTCGGCTGGAACGTGGTAGTCCCATCTATGGTTGGTTCATTCCATTCATTAATGAGAAATTCATTCCCTTGATTTTCATGTGTAAATGTATTGATGTATATGTGGATTTTGATGGTTCATATGTTTATGGTATTTCTATTCCTATTATACTTGTTATATGTATATTTTATGACAATAGCTATGTATGGCTCTCAGCATGTTTTCTTGTACATGAATGGATAATGTATCTATGACCTAATAAATTATAATGCAGAAAATGCCATGAGGGATCAATGGTTCATAGCGATTCTTACAAAAGTATGAGATCCCTACACTTAATTCTATTATTTACACCTGTATGTTACATGATGATGATATGTTTGATGAAATTCTTGTCATGGCTAGTAGGGGTCTGGTTATAGCATTGTTCAACTTATTTCTTTTGCATCATTGTTTCCCTGTATGTTTACTAATTTCAAGCTGTCATTCCATTCTGGGCAGTAATCTAGGCTTTGTGCTTGAAAAAGTGGCTTAAATCTCGAGGCCACTAATAGGAAAGCCTGTGTGAGTGACTTTAGGTTGTTGGTCGCTCCCTTTCCCATAGCATGAGAGCGATTATGGCCTAAGAGATCCAAAACAAAAGTGGGAAATAGTGACAGGCCATTTGAGTGGTTGAGATGTCTCCTGAGGGTTTTGTTGCTGATATTGGATGACTGTGTGTGATGTTCCATCGATTTCACTTCGTTAGGGTCACAATGGAGGTTGAATTTGATCACAGTAGCTTCTTATCTCATGTTCAGCCTCATTGGCATGGTTACTTGGGTGGCTATGGGGGGACGATGTTACAAAGTGGTATCAGAGCATGGCTCACCCCTTGGACTGGGGGAGTGATCCGGATTTAAACAGGAACGCAATAGATTACAGAGATAACAATAATTACAGAGATGCGATAACCATAAATAAAGAGATGCAGCGGAAATAACACTTCATTTCATTAATGGAAAATACCGAAATATGCTTACAACCAGAATTGGAAATAAACCATCTAGGACAATGGTAGCTTATCTCTGAGAAGAGATGTGCGGCTACATGTCTCTGAACTGTCCCAAACTTGTGTTACAATGAGGCTCGAAGGCCTATTTATTATT
>APFE030298105.1:27150-39361 GCA_000404065.3 Pinus taeda
GCATTACAAGATATGGTCAGATTCATTTCTTCTTTCTCGATGTGATCTTTCACTTCTTGTACCCTTTTCTTCTTAATATGTCCTTCTATCTTGAGAGTTTGAGGAGTGGTAATTCTTGCCAATGCTTTACAAGATATGATCAGATTCATTTCTTCCTTCTCTGGGGTTGGTTCCTCATGTATGTCCTCTTCTTTTGATGTTTCTTGATCCTTTTCTCATGGTCTTCATAGTCTATGTAAAATAATTTCTTCTCAGCACACTTATGAACTTTAGTGTATTTGCTATCACAATTGTAACAAAGTCCTTTTTCTCTTTTCTTTTTTTCCAATTGTTGTGGTGTAAACCTTGTAGGTTGTAGAAGGGTGGGAGAAAAAAAACTTCCATAATTATAGTCGTGAGTGGTGGGATCCCTTGTTTCCATAATTTCACTTTCAATTTTTCTTGCCAACCTGAATGACTTCTCCAATGAATTAGGTTCCCAAAGATGAACCTCATGTTGAATTTTATCCTTTAAAGTCCCTATGAAGGCATCAATCCTTTGTTTCTTTGGAATATCATTTACCCTTATATTGAATTTTTTAAAGTCCTCGATGTGCTCTACCACTGAACCCTTTTGCTTGAGACTTATCAATTAGCTAAAGAAGGTGTTTCCCTTTGTATCCTCATAATGTGCTATCATTTCCTTCGTGAAAATTGACCACATAACAAGTGGTTTATGATAACAATGCCCTTTATACCATAAAAATTGATCCGGTTCTACATATGAAGATGCAAAGTGTACCTTTTATAACAATTGCACCTCATGTAGATCAAAATATAGCTCCATCTGTAGTATCCAATTTACCGGATCCTTTCCATCAAATTTCCTCATATCGCCTTTTCTTGATTTTAGGAGCTCGATCTTGAAATGATTGTAACTCTGTAATTTCGGATCTTCCAATTCTAAAATCATGACCTATAGTATCCCTCCATGTCCTCTTTCTAATTCCACTAGTCAGATCGACATTGGATTCTCCAAGAAAGTGTTATGCACAATCTCCCAAGATGTCCTGAGTATAGATTGGTTCAGTAGATCAAAATTGTATGACATGCCACAGGTCACTGTTTCAACCTTAGGTTCTTAAAATGATATTAAAAAATACTGCAGTTCGTCTTCTTTCTGTAACTTCATACAAAAATTCAATCTAATGATCAAATACAAAGTTATGACAGTTTTCCCAAGGTGGCCTGTTTGGAATGTAATTTAGGGGTCTGCAAAAACCCTTACTTCCTCAGATTATATCTAAAAAAATATAGTGAGACATGATCTACAATTTGGATCCAAGGTTCAAATCGATTTCTTCTCAAAAGGGTTTTTTTTTTTTTTTTAGCTTCTAAAACTTCGTATTGAAAGCATTATAGTGAATATTCCATGATGACGTGTTTTAGATGAAATTATGGAGCTTTAAAAAACCCTAACTTCCTCATATCATATCTCCGAAAATATAGTGAGTCAAAATTTGAATTTTGGATCCGAGGTTGAAATCGATTTATTCTCAAAATCGTTTTTGTTTTAGCTTCTGAAACGTCGCAGAAACAACGTTATAGTGAAAATTCCATGATGACCTATTTGGAGTAGTGAAACCCTGGAATCGAAAGCTCTGATACCAAATGTTATGAAACTAGCTCACAAAAAGATAGAAAAGATAGATCAACACCTTAGAATTCAACCTCTTCAAGGGGGAAACCTCCTTTACATTACACAAATGAATAATTCTTGGATGATACAAATGACAAGACCTCCTTTCTATATATAGGATTCCAAGGGGTCACAATATAATCAGAGCTGACATAACAATAATAATGTAAGGGCACACCAATAACAATAGTGGGCTTCTATGGGGCACAATAACAATAATATGGGTACTACATGGGCACAACAATGTAATAAGGGGGTTTCACTAATAATAATAACGGGTTACACTAGTAGTATAGGGACCTAACAACGTATTAATTAGTTACTGTTATGGATATCATGATTTATGTTTGAGTTGATATGTTGTGAAGTTGTATCGTGCTAACCTAGATTGATTGTGCAGACAAGATCGCCTCCCCTGAGATACATTAAGGTACGAGTTTGCTTATGTTGTATATTTGGTAATTTAAAGTCTGATTATGTTGTCTAATTGATGTATTTAGCATGGCATGGCTGCAAGTTGGTTGAATGTTTGATGAATTGCATAATATGAGTATCTGTTCAAATGATCTTGTTTTAAGATTGTTGTACTTATATATATGTGTTGAGATCCTTGATATGTACTTGAATGTAGTTGACAATTGTAGCATTATGTCTAATGACTATGAGTTAATTATGGATTATGACATGATTGTTTGTAAAAGTAGATTTCAAATTGATAGATATGATTGCCTTGATATTTGGAACATGTCGTTGACATGTGTGAGTAGTTCTAGGAAACATGCTTTTTAGTAGCGCGACAAGGTAATAGTTTATGTCTTTATATAACTAAAAGTTGGGCAATGTGATAGTACATAGTAAGCCTCGATTGCAATCAGGTAAAAAGGTAAAAGGAATGAATTGGGAAAGAATTCATTTGACTAGGTTTGGAAGCTCTAATTCCAAACAAATGAGTTCTTTACATATAGGAAGTCTCCTTGACCTTAATATTGTTTGACATTATGTGGCTAAGTGCTAGATTCATGAACATGTACTTGAAAAATATGTTAGCTAGTCTGTAGTTATAGATGGATTTGTTAAGAGAATTGGAGTCCCTTTAGAGATGGCATGGATTTGTTCATTTGCAAGCAAAGTGATTGGCACAGTAAGGTAAGGTAACTAGTGTATTGTTATATATATTTATACACTGACAATTATGTGTTTATGGTGGTATGATGTAGGGGATTGCATGGAAAGACATTGCGATGAGATTTTGAAGGCTTTGGTAGAGATTTCGTTGGGAACAATGGGGATTGAGTCATGGTTTCTATTGTTTGTCTTATGATTTTGGTCCTTTGCTATTGTTGTGCTCTATTTGTGATTTTGTGTGTGTTTGGTGCATAACTATGCCACTTTGTTGCAGTGTCATGTTGCTTTTGGTTTTCATGGTCTTGTTCTTGTTGTTTCCGTTCTTTCCTTTTATTGTTTTGAGTTTTGGGAATTGGTTGTGAAAGAGGAAAGTTAATGGAGCTCGGGGAGAGCTATGTGGTACCCAATAGGTAATGTAAGACATGGATGAAGCTTGGTGCATGAGTAAGCGTAGTGGAAGGTAAGACTATGAGAGTCAGTTGGACTGGTTGGATCCATTGTGGTAAATGGACGATAGTAGTAAAGTCATGAGAAAGGTAACCAAAAAGGTAAATTAAATGGATCTGAGGTGTCATATTCCTTGGCTATGTTGGGACTGATTGTTCTCAATGTTGTGCATGTTATTCATGAATAAGGAAGTTCTCTTAACCTTGACCTTTTGATATTTGGTAATGATGTTGTAATCATGATTGTGTTGATGTTTATATATTTATACATGTATGTATGTATGTATGCTGTGTATAATAGTTCTATCATGGATCATGATTGTTAAATGCTAACATTTATATGTATATAAATGTGTGTGTCTATGTCACTATCTGATAGGGTCATCAGGAATCGTTCTTGCAAAGGAATGATTTCTTATGTAGGCGAATGACATGACAAAGTTCCTAGCTATGAGGAATCAAGTGGGAAGAGTAGTCATGACAAATATATGAGGTCAGTATCATGTGAATATGAATTTATATGCTTGTATTATGCCTATGTTTAGGCTATAACAGGTAACAATGAAGGATACATTAGTGGAATGAAAATAATGTGGTCTGTGACATGCTAAGACAGGCATGGATAAGACACTGGAAACATGGTTGCTTGGTAGAGTCAGTGTGGTTTTGGATGTGTGGTACTACAGTTGTGCATATGTCGTACATGTTTCATTTATGATTTTGTGTGCATGAAGTGTGGTGTATATTTAGTGAGTGTACCTATCGTTTATGCAATGTTATGTACAATGTGTTAATATAGATAGTGTTGTATGAAAGTTGAATATTCAATGTTGGGTATAGATGGTGCTATGTACATGTTGGATATATGGTGCATGTATATATTTTATTGTGTGCATGATGGATATGTGTTGTTGTATGCATATGGTGCTCTGTACATGTGGGATATGTGGTGTTGTGTACAGATGATGTTATGTATGTGTTGGATATGCAGTGCTATGTACATATGGTGTGGTGTGCATATAATACAATTTGTGTTATGTACATGTTGTGCTATGTACATGTCGTACAATTGTCGTTGTGTGCAAGTGGTGTTGTGTACATGTCATGCATGTGTCCATGTGTACATGTGGTGTCACATACATGCCACGTGTGTGGTACTGTGTACACGTGGTATTGTGTACACATTGTACAATGGTGCATTGTACATATGACATTGTGTGCACATTGTGTAGTTGGTGCCATGTACATGTGACGTCATGTAGACATTGCGTTGGTGGTGCTTGGTACATGTGGCATTGGCGTAAATGTGGAATTGAGTGCATGTCATACATGCCACGTTGTAGGCATGTAGTACTATGTATGTGCATTGTGTAGTCACGATATCATGACATTTGTATTCATTGTGTTGTACTCTATGTGGGTACATATATTGTGTGGTTTTGTATTTCTACTATAGTCATATGAGTTGTGTTGTATATCAGGTGTATGTGTATGCATTTTGTGGTGTCTCGTTTTGCATGCAAATGTATGTCTTGTGATGTACATTGTGCACACATATATGTTGTGTCGTGTCATGCACCAGACGTAGGAGTATGTATTGTGTTGTGTTATGCATTGGGTTTAGGTGTACGCATTGTATGTCAGCTGTGGATGCATGTATTGCATGGTGTTGTATGTCATGTGTGGATTGTACGGGTGTGATATACACTACATGTGTCTACACACGATTGAGGAGAAGGCACTAAGCGTTGTCAAGTATGACAACTGATCCCGTGTGCATACGAAATAAGAACAATGGAAAAAGTAAGGATTGGTTAAAGGATAAGTATCTATATATTATTTCAGTTTTATTATGCATGTGATTTATGGTTATGGTATATGATGATTACATGTGAATTATGATTCTGGTTTATGAAGGTTACATGTGATTTATGATTTCGATCTATGATGGTTATGTTTGAGATAACCTGATGAGATATTTTTATACATGTTGATTTCATCAAATATGCTATTTTAACTTGTTGTGATAGGAAGTGAATAGAATTGAAAATGTACATTATTGACAAGCTTCCAATGAGGTATGATGAAAATTTATTTCAATTTATTTTAAATCTAATGGAAGTTATGTTCTTGGTAAAGGAATGCATGAAATGCCTGATTGGGTGATTGAAATCAATTGCAAGAATTGGTAGCAGCAGCAAAATAAATTGAAATAGGGAGAAATATGTTGGTAAAGCATTTAGGAGCAAGGCCATTGTGGGACACTAGTACCCAATAGTGTCCATTGATTTCCATAAGCATGCTATGACCATTATGATGGTTTTGAGGCAAGTATATGCCTTGATTTTTGTATCATCTGATGTGAGGAAGCCTTTCCAAGGGATGGACCACCCATGATGGGGATGCCAATGGAACTTGGAAGGTGAGTAATTGCATGGAAGGGGTTGCCATATTTCCCAAGGGACTGTTTAGCAAAGAATGCAAGCTTGGGATGTTTTTGTTTTGGTAATTATAATTTCTAGATGGAATCAAATGCACATTGGGAGTGCACCCTGGAAAAATGAGCCAGTAACTGTTCACTGAAAGGACAAGTGGTGCATGATTATAACGCTCAACATTGGATGAAGATTTTGCTTTGTAGTGAATTATGGACTTCCTGGGAAGGAGGCGAATCTCGTTATTACTTTGAGGGTGGAGGTGCGAGCCTCTGGATTCCCGTGTTGATTGATACAAACATCATAATATCTTATTTTCTAGTTTAGAAAATGTGGATGTATGCATATGTGTTTGTTGTAATTATCATAATGAGTTGTGTTATAAAGCTCCAGTATGTGGTATGGTTGTTATCTGATCATGTTGTCATGATGTTTCTCTTTTGAGAAGGTCATTCATTCTAAACACTACAATGAGCTATGTTGTAGAGCTCCATGGGAAGTATCTTTTGTTTTCAGTAGTCTTTTTGGTTATAGGTGTCATTGAACACTAAGGATAGTGTTCCCCCATGGGGGAGGGTTATGTAACATTCCAAGTAAAAATGCCATGTAAAATATGTAAGACCATGATTGATGGGACACTCATTCCAAGATCAATGTTTGGCAAGACATCCTATGGAGTGTTCATTTGGTTGTTTATGGCTAAGGAGATTGGAAAAGGAAAAGGAAATGGCTAAGGATTTGGAAATGCAAAATGGCATTTTTGGCACATTTATTTATGAAAATAATGGAAATTAGGAGAAAAGGAAGGTGAAAGGTAACAGGTTGCATGTGAGAATGAAATTGAAGGAAAATGATGGAAAATGAAGAAAGTAGAGGACTCATTGATAACAAGGCTTATGGGGACTAGTTTGCAAGCTTAATCAATTCAATTTTGGAGCTCTCTCATTATTATCTCTCTGTCATACTCTTGGACACAGAGTTCTCTTGGAGAATTTTAGCACTAGAGCAAGAAAGACAAAGAAGGCAAGAGGAAGCAAAGATCAAGAAGGGAAAGGCAGGATCAAGCAACCACAATATGCTTGATTGAAGGTATCAACTTGCATATGTATTTTCCTTACTATATTTGGCATGCATGGTATTTCATGTTGTTCTTTTCTATCACGACATGGGTTTTCGCTGGTGTGATAGTGTTCTTCAGCCTAACCTTGCCATTTCCTGATAGCTTTGATGAGATGGGATTCTCATGTTTGGTTAATGTGGGATGGTCAAATGGATTCGAAGCTGAGTGGGGTGGATCTCCGAACTGACAAACACATGGCCTAGTAGTCCCTAAACCAGACTATGGGTTGTAGTAAAGCCACATTGTGTGCCTTGGTGGGCCAAGGAATACTTGTCGGTGAATGGCAGGATATATGGTAAAGATAAGATGTGGATTTTCTCTCCATTGGGCCTAATGATCTTGAGATGGGATGCACAACAAATCCTAGAGAGTATGCCTTAGTGTAGGGCCTAGTGATCCCTAGATTAGACTGTGGATGAATGGTAAAGCATGAAAGACTAGGACGCACTCAAATTCCTCACGGTGGAAGCATAAAACTTTGGTGGAATCCATGTTGATTTGTGTTTTTGATGTGTTCTACGGGTCCTACATTCATTCTTGGAATATGGCAAGGGGATGATTGGCTGAAGAGAGACTTGGCTCAACCAATCTATGATCAGGTGGAATGTGGTAGTCCCATCTTTGGTTGGTTCATTGCATTCATTAATTAGAAATTCATTCCCTTTATTTTCATGTGTAAATGTATTGATGTATAGGTGGATTTCAATGGCTGATATGTTTATGGTATTTCTGTTCCTATTATACTAGTTATATGTATATTTTATGACAACATTTATGCATATCTCAACATGTTTTTACTTTCATATGAATGGATAATTTGTTTATGACCCAATAGATGATAATGCAAGAAATTACATGAGGGAACTATGGTTCATACTGATTTTGAGGTAAGTATGAGATCCCTAAACTTAATTATGTTGCTTACACCTGTAGGTTGCATGTTGATGATATGTTTGAAGAAATTCCTGTCATGGCTAGTAGGGGTCTGGTTATGGTATTATTCAGATTATTTCTTTTGCATCATTGTTTCCCTATACTTTTACTAATTTCAAGCTATCACTCCATTCTTAACAGTGGCCTGGGCTCTCAGCCTAAAAAAGTGGCTTAAATCCTAGTATAGTTGGAACAAAACTGATAGTTTTGGTCTTTGGTCACTAGAAGGAAAGCCTATGTGAGTGACCTTAGGTTGTTGGTTGCTCCCTTGCCCATAGCATGAGAGCGACTAGGGAGAAGCTGTCTCAGTGGCTGACATGTCCCTTGAGGGTTTTATTGCTCATGTTGGATGACTATGTGTGATGTTATGTTGATTCCACTTCCTTAAGGTCACAATGGAGGTCGAATCTGATTATAGTATCCTCTCATCTCATTTTCACTCTGGTTGGCACCGTTACATGGGTGGATGTGGGAGGAGGGTGTTACATAGTGATATTATGGTCCATGGGAAAAAGGATAAATTCAAATTTTCTTATAATCTATGTGAAGGGAATAATCCTGTTCACCTTTGTACTTATATGGATGAAGCTTCAAAAGTGTTTGGAAACCTTACAGTTTCTAAACCACAACTTCCAGTTGGTTACCAGAAGCTTTCTCCCAATCCTCCACCAGTTGATGAAATGATTGATCATAATCCAAATCCAATAAATCCTGCTCTCTTTGAATGTGAATCCCATGAGTCTATTCCTGACCAACCAGTGGTTTAGAAAATGGTTGAATCGATTCCACTTTCATTTGATCATACCTTTCCAATAGAGAGTGAAATTCCTACCACTCAGGTTATTCTCGTTTCTTCAAATTCCAATGAAATGAACCTTCATTCCATCCACCTATTAGTACCCGGTATTCTACTTAGGTGCATGAAATGAAACTTGGGGGGCATGTAACTCAAATTGAGTCATTATGTTGGGGGCATGCAAACTTACTTCAAGCATACATTTTCTTCTATTTTAATCCTGTGTAAAAATGAAACCAATTTGAAGCATAATTTTGCATGTGTTCAAGCTTGTGTAAAAATGAAACCACTTTTAAGCATAGTTTCCCATGTTTCAAGCTTCTATAAAAATGAAACCATTCCCATTTTATCACTCATGATTTCCATTTTTATTAGCCTATTTTTTTTCCAAATGAACCTTGGTTTTTTCATTCCATCGTCATCATCTGGTTGACCAATCATATGCTTTTGCTTGGTTTTTTTTCCCTTTCTTGAGGAACCATTGCTATGAGTGGTATTATTAGCTAGCTTCTTGATTGTTGCATGTTTTGAATAGTTCCATCATGAAAAAAACTAGTTTCTACCATTTATACCACTCGTTCCTCCCAGAGGAGCCTTCTTTAAGCTCTATTCAGACTCCCAAGATATGAAAATATTTTTGAGCACTTGTCTTTTTGAACTTGTAAAAGTAAATGAAAATACTTCTACTCAGTATAAGTTTAACCATTTTTCAAATTGAGATAGACTAACTGCAAAAATGAATACCTTAGTCGAACATAGCTAAGAGGCTCCCTTAGGTATTGTTTGCTACCTCTTCGAACCTCAGGGGCTACCTACAAAAAGGGATATTCGGAATTTTATTATTCGCCTCTTTTACAAACTCTCTAAACATGAAAAGGACACCGAATTTTACCCTCGCTAGACTTGTAAAAACATCAAACAATGATGGAATCGTTGATAATGACAAGGCTATTATCGGGAAAAGTAGTGTCCATTCAGCGCTGCTAGTCCCACTAAGATGGGTAGCTATCTTAGAAACAAACAAACTAAAGTCACTTGTGTTTTCCTTTATGAGATATAGATGAGAGAGAAGGAGAGAGTACCAACCTCAGTCTTTCGCTTGGCTCCTTGCTTGTTTGCTCTCCCCTTTGACAGACCTTTGCCACTCCTTCCTCACTTTTTTCGCTTCAAAGAACGCCTGTAGAGTCAAAGTAGCATAATACCGTCAAATCATAGAGATCTATAATCATAAAAAAATATAGGATCATATATATATTAACCATACAAATGCATATATCAATACAATATTCAGAGATATACAAGAATATGGAGGAAAACCCAAATAGCTTTATGATAGAAGTAGTAAAAGAGAGGATAAGAACCCATTATTCCGACCTAGTACCATCCTCCCAGCATGAAAGCCCTCTTCACCTCATGAAAAGCTAGATCACCCAACACTATGATGTTCCACAGAGAAACCAACAACACTTCCTTACAAGATACAAAATTTCAGCCTCTAGATCTCTAGGATGAGGGATCCATATATAGATGTTTGTAGGTGGGTGAGTCAGCTTCTAAAATTTTGATTAGTGTCATCTCTCTGATAGTTCTTGGTTCCACTTAGAGATTTCATGATCTCTTACTCATCCTTGGGTGAATTCAGAGAGGCAAGTGTCGAATGGGTAGTTTCTAGAAGATTCTCTAGGTTCCCACCTAGCCAACTGCCTCTGCCATTTATCTACTCTTGCTCATCGCACCCTACAGAAGGGCTTTTCAGTATGCATTTCACATTTTGCATGTTGTAGGTGAGATGCATCGCATTCTTAGCACTAAGCAGTCTGCAGGGTCCTATTTTGACCAGTTCTGAGTAGTTTTTCAGGGAGAACTTCTAGGAGATGATGTAATCAACTGTATGAAGCAACACTTTTAGGGGCTTAGAAGCCCTTCGTTTATGGACATATGAGATTGGGGTTGTAGTGCCCAAATACGTCTATAACAGTTTCCCCCTAAAGCATGAGGTCGTAAATCTTCTAATGTCGGGTGAAATGCTTTATCATGAGGATCTGAGGTTTTTCGAACTAAAAGGTGACCTGTAATAAGACAAAATACAATACATTATCTTCATAATATTTTTATGATCTAGCTGAGGCAGGCATTCCCACACTCAGCTTTATAAATTCATTTTCATGTACATATGATAGACAACCATTTGTGTGACAGACTGATGATTCTGGTGGAGCCATCATCCTTTGGCATGGATGATTATCTATGTAGCTATGATGTACATTTTATGTCTTTATTTTCTTGAATATATCACAGCCCAAATGGATGAAATGAGATTCGGGGTCTTCAAACTCGTTCAATTTTTGCCCGAAGTATAAGTCGATCCATGTGAAAAGATGTTCTGAAGTCGAACATGGAAAGACATCACCTGATTACCAGCTAATGATGTATGTTGTTAACAGGTGCGAGAGGAACCACTGATAATGATAATGACCCTCAAGGTATTGCAGTACAATTCACATGGTGTGAATATGGGACTTGACATCGAACACCATGAAAAATATTTCAGTTGAAGGTCATTGATGTAAACCTATTGCTGGAAGTGAGAAACTTGCCATTGAGGCATGCAAGCTTCAAAGTACTTAAAGGGTTGTTCCTAAGTCAACTTCTTGGATAATGAGTTGATGTCGACAAGAAGTGACCCGTTATAGGAGGGCCTTAATGAATCCCACATCTACGACACGAAATGGGGCAAATGATTTTGTGGAGGTGAAAACAATCTGATGATACAAGGTTCAGGGTGGTTGTCATGAAAGAATGAAGCGTGAAGGCATTGCGGTGGATGAAACATAAGCTGGGTTGGTGAATTCTCTAAGAAACTTCTCTTGAAAATATCGGCGACACTGAAATGGATTGGTAGTGTTAACCCCAAAAATGGATGGTACATAGTGTTAGCGTTTGAAATTTCACCTCAGGCTGAGAAAGGCAAATCTCAAAGCTACATCAAACCATTCAGCCTCGTAGCTAGCCCTACGGGGCAGGAGAAGGCTCTCTTAGGTCTCTCTCGGGAAATATTCAATTAGGGAGATGACCAATATGTTAACACTGATATTAGGCTAGTAAACTGATTAAAGAGGTTGATTTTGGGGTTTTTAGGTTTTGGGTGGCAAGTTGAGGAGAGGGCAAATTTGGTTGCGGGGATGGGACACAGTTTCTGCAGGGGAGTCTTTGGGGCGAGGTAGGAGATCGTGCTGATGTATTTGACTGAAGTGAATGGTCAGGAATGATAGAGAGAAGGCTAAAGAGAGAAAACAATGAATTTGAATTCTCTTTAGACAGTAGAAAACATTAAAATTAAACAAATTTAAAAGAAGAGCATGGCAAGCATGAATTCTTACTTTATCACTTCATTTGTTTAATATGCAGAAGTATAGAAGGAAAATGAAACACATAAAAAAGCTTAAAATGACTGAAGAAACACACCATCAACACATGAGTCCACAAGAATCCCAAAGATGACTGCAAAACCCTGGTCTTCCTTGCCAAAAATTGCTGAGATATAAGAGATAATACAATGAGCTACTGCTCTCCCAAGAGTCCAACCTTCCAACCCCTGAAAATGATTGAGAAAATACATAATATAGGAAAGCCAACCTCTTCCCTTGCCTCTAGGGGTCGAGCTCACTATCCTAGGAG
>APFE030298105.1:39713-76816 GCA_000404065.3 Pinus taeda
AACATTTCCTCAACGGGTCGCACACCTTTTCTCAACGGGTCGCACACCTTTGCAGCTCTGTTTGGAGGCCTTCCCGGTGTCAGAATTGAGCCAAAGTGGGCTTGGTGGAAAGGTCTGTGAGTCTAATTTCTAACCCAACTAGAATGTTTGAATTTGGAGGTCATTTGCCCTGTCAAAACTTAATTCTCCCAAGACTGGTTTCTGCAACTCAAAAAAGGGGCAGAAAGTCAAATTTTGCATGTATTTTGACCTTCTTGGGACCCAAAACTTGATGAAATTTCTTAGTAATGGATGAGAAAGTGTAACTTTTCATGAAAAATCCAGAAATGCTGAGTTTTTGTAAAATGGAGTTGCCGGGACAAAGGGTCTCACCGAGGGTGAGACCCGTTGAGAAGCCAAAACCTGAGTTTTTGTGCTTTGGCCAACCGTCCTTGGAGCACCTTCGTTCTCGTTGGTACTTTTGACATTTCTTTAACACCATGACACCTGTGAAAAAATTGAAGGAGGTTTTTCTTCCTTGGCATGTTGTGGACAAAAACCTCTCTCAGTTTTCCAAACTTCATCTTTGACTGCTCTGAAACATCATTTGAGTGAAACTTGCCCCGATGTGTGAAACAAGGAATTTTGTCGAAATGAAGCGAAATGAAGGGGACAGGGGGCTTCTAAATTCTTGGGGAAATTTTTGGGAGTAGGGAGGGATGTTAGAGAGCAGGGGAAAGTGGAATCTCATAGATTGAGTGAGGGGAAAGGGTCAAAAAGGGAAAAACACAGGCCCAACCTAGAAAATTTCCAAGTTGTAGCTAGAAACTAGGGTTTGTGGAAAAATGAAGAATTTGGGGGATCTCAGTGATGGGAAGTGTTTGATAAGATACTTTAAGGATAGGGGAAGGTGTATGAACATCTGGATACAATTTTTGCTGATGAATTTTCCGTCCAAGAGAAATTGGCTTCAAAACCCTAGGAGAGGGAAATGAACTTGCCAAGGCACAACTGAAGCATGAACAAGATGTAAAATGACTCATTAGACACTGACATGATAATGAAAACCCTATGAATAATGATAGAATTAGCTGAATAGTGACCGAGATTGGAATTTGGGCAACTTTAGAAGGAGTGAAAACAAACCCTAGACTTAATGCCTAGTGACCAAATTTTGCTTGAAAACTCTTTGAAAAGACAAAATTTGACCTTAACACTCTGAAACCACTTTGTAAGAGCATATTTGATCACTGGAGCAAGGCTGGAAAGACTGAAACTAACACATAGGACCAATGGTGATATCACAGGTGAACAGAATAACCCAACCTGACTCAATCATGGTGATGAAGTGAAAGTGTCATGTTCAAGAGCGACTTGCTACCAATAAAGTTTCTTCAAGTTATTCCAATTTTTCCCCAGTCATTTTTGACCAGTACCTCTCTATTTTTTTCAAGCTTGAGGAGGGTAACATATGCTTGTTCTATAATTTCCCCTTCAGGCAAACACGTCGATATGGTTTAACGAGCCTAGTGACAGTGAAACTCGCTCTTGTTTGCATGGACAAGTTCATCGCTATTGTTTTAATGAGTTTAATGACAAATAAAACTCGGTCCTTTTCAATTTTAGAGAGTATGAAAAGAGATGGAAAGGAAACTCTAGTAATCATTTTTCGGTAATATAATCCCTTAAGTCCGAAAAAGTATAAAATAATACGAAAGGGATGACTTTTCGTAGTTTTAATGAGCCGAACAAGAAAAGCGCTTGATCTTTTTATGCAATGATCCCTCAGGTCTAAAAAGATTAAAATCTATAGGAGGGATGGCACTTCCAATCACTTTAATGAGCTGGAGAGGTCAATTGCTTGGCAATCTTTTCATATTTTATGAGCCAGATGAAAAAATCTTAAAGGAGACTTGGTTTTTGAGAAACGAGTGATGTTTTGGAATAACAGCTAGTCCCAGGTAAGGTTTGGAACTTTCAATCACGACAATGTAAAGAAGGTGGCTAATAGAATCACTCGTTGAAGTTGTTCCTCAAAAAGGGGTAAACAATCAAATGGAGGTGTATGATCGGCTAAAAAAGAGCGGAGGTGATGGTAAGAGCACCACCAAGGATCAAAAGCTCATAATAATGCGATCGCAATGGTTATTTATCGAAGGTGGGTTCATTTTTTAATGAGAATAAACTCTGGTGGAGCATATGCTCATTGCTAGGTTTATTTTTTAACGAGCTTGAACTTTGCATAAAACTGCTCGTGATAATAGTCAAAGATGTTTGATTCACCATTAACACTATGTTTTCTGACGGTCGTACTACCTATTCAATTGGTCCACCAAACTGATTAGAAATGTACATACATGCTTGGAAAATGAGTTAAAAAGCTAATGCCTTACTTGAATTACGTGAGTAATAACATAAAAGTAGTTTTTACCTCTCATTTTACCATTTCATTCAAATTTGGGATTTTTAGAGCTCTAGAGGTACATTTCCCTCTTGATTTTCATCAGCTGATTCTAGGAGATTCTGTGGATGATTTTCGGCGCCGTCTAAACCAGGTAGGAGCTAAACCTGACTTCTTCAATTGCATTCTTTCCTTTCTGAATTTTGAGCATGTTTTCCTGCTTTTCTATTCCTCTGAGGTTTGAACAATTCTTTCTCTCCCCATTGCACCTAGTATACATCGAAAGGTGCGATGCATACTAGGCTAGCCATTGGCCAGTCAGTATGCATCTCACCCAGTACACAGCTAGGGTGTGATGGGCACAAGGAGGAAAGTTTTTGCACTGATTTTTCATGGAAATTTTGCTTGTTTTTTGCCGAATCAGGATCCTAATTCTTCTCTTGTTTGTCTTTTAGAGATTCATCGGAGCAAGATGGTCATTACATGGTGTGAATGTGAGCATGAAGAAGAGGACATGGTTGCCTTACATGATCCAGGTATGGTAACTGCATTGCGGAACTATGGCTTGCTTAAGTTCTTCTGCATATCTAGCATGAGGCAACAAATCGACTTGTTGCAATATTTCCTCGATGCATGGGATCCTACCAACCAAGTGTTCCAGATTAGAGGTAAATCCATCCCTTTAACTATTGAGGATATCTACTTGTTGACTGGTTTATCGAGGCGTGGTCACCCTCTCTCACTATCAAGTTTAACTTGTGGGGGCGAATCCGTGAGGGATTATATTTGCCGATACTGTAGAGATCAATCTCAGCCGAGAAGGGATGGTAATATTAGTATTAGAGATGTCACTGATAGGTCCTTCAGGACTATCTTATTTACCTTTGCTAGATTGGCTAGCAACATGACTCTTCACTTGGCCAACAGGTCCTATATGCAGTATGCCTTGGAATGCCTTGAACCAAAGGTATTCAACTGGTGTGATGCAGTACTTTTGGTGATAAAAGAAAAAATTACCAAGGTGAAAAATGGAAGATCCAAGAACTTTGGTTATGGTTCTTTCTGACTGCTTTTTCCTTGGAGAAGATCCCACTGATGCAACCATAGTACATTTCACTTGGTCTGCACCACCGACAGAGCCACGGATGCAAAGATGGGTTGACCTTATGGCTAGACATGCTGGTCAATCACAGGTTTCATTCTCTGATGCCTTCTTTAAGTGGTTCAACCATCAGTAGATGGTTTATGCCGAGTATCCATATGCTGGGATGGATTTCCGGGGTGACCCAGATTTGGTGCTACCGGCTGGTGAGAAATGGGGTGTCATAGGTAAAAATATTTGACCATGTCTCTCTTTATTGCTTTTATAATGTTCTTGTGTTTTTTAAATGTTTATTAAGACTAATTAAAACTTGTGTTCGTGCAGACATTGGACCAGTGCAACCAGCTATGCGCCCGAGGGTAGCAGCTATCGTTCCAGCAGGAGAGGCTGTAGGGAGGGATATCCTTCGCGATCTGGATGTAGTCAAGACCCTTGTAGTATTGCAGGATCAGATCGAGGGTCTCACCCTTGGTATTCAGGATGTGAGGACCGACAAGTTACCTATGAGATTACAGCGCCATACCATTGGTGCGCCGAGCCGATGGACTAGGCTCTTACACATGATTGCGTAGGTGGTGACTTGTTATCACTAGCACCATTAGTCTAGGGTGCTTCCTTGCATTTTTGAGTTTTTGGGTCTTCTGACCGATTTTGTCTTAGACACAGAACATTATGTCAAAAACTATAAACAGTTATATATATTTTTTATTTTCGGAGCTTTATTGTGGTTAAGTTATATGATCCTGATGCAAATGTTGATGAAATTCTTTTCGTTTATAAATGTTGCAAATGTATATCTAACACATAATTTGCTAATGAATCAGTTAATGTGTTTAAGTTTCTCGAAATGTGTTGATATTGGATAGAATCAAACTACCTTTCCAAAATTTTAACCCTTAGGAACATATGATAGATTGTTGGATTCCAAACGGAATAGATGCTAGTAAGCTGTAGAATGACAAGTTGTGAGTCTAGCCTGACGACAAGTCGGCATATTCCATGCGCGATGGCATCAGAGAGGAGGTATATCAATGGGTTATATTCAATGATTTTGTTCGTCGACCAACCAATACATACCCCTCTGTAACTCACTAACTCGCCGCTTGGATCAAAGATGGCCTAGGCTATAGAAGATAGGTTCCGTGTACTATGACTCGCTCTGTCGGTGTATGCAAAAAATGATTCCAATAGGTTTTACATTTGCAACAAATGGAAAATTGGATTACCTAACCAAGACAATCACTCTTAACAAAAACAAAAATGTAACAAAAGCATATGAAGAGATTACTATGCTTAGTGAAGCATAGTAACGCTTAAGGTACAACCTGTTTTGGGGTTGCAACAGTGGAATCCCATCGTGATCTACTAGCTCGTAGGTTCCTTTTGATAATACACACTTAAAAATATAGGGACCCATCCACAAGGACTGAAACTTACTTGCTCCCAATTTATCAGATTCCTGATCGTAAAGTAAGACCAGGTCACCTTCTGAGAAGACACAGGGTTTGACATTCTTGTCAAATTGCGCCTTGACTCGTTTATTATGCGCTTCGTTAGCCAAGGTGGCATCACGAGGGGTTTCATCCAGTTGGATTAATTCCCAGAAACAAGCCTATTCCTCTGAAGTTCTGGGGAGAAGGTCAACTACGAGCTTAAGAGATGAAATTTCGCACTGAACTAGTAAGACCGCTTCTAGGCCATACACTAGCTGAGAGGGTGTAAATCCGGTTGCATTTCTTATCGATGTCCAATATGCCCACAAGGCCGAGTACAAGATTAGGTGCCAACTCAGTTTATGGACTCCAATCATCCTTTGCAGCATGCGCTTCAGGACTTTGTTGATTGCCTCAACTTGCCCGTTATCTTGCACACAATATGGAGTAGAGCTATCGTGGGACAGTCCTAATTTGGCAGCCAATTCAACCATCATGTGATTATGGAAATGCGATCTAGGATCTGTGACTATAGCCTGTGGAACACCGAATCTAGAGACTACATGATTGAAAAAGAAAAGAGCAGTTGTTTCACCACTGTTGTTTAATGTAGGTATCGGCTCGATCCATTTTGTAAAATAGTCAACTACGACTATAATGTACCCATGCCCCCCAGCCAAGGTGGGGTTACATGTCATGAAATCTATTCCCACTTTGGTGAATGGCCCAACAACAACTACTAGATGTAGAGGTGCGGGTGGTATTCTGGTTTTTTGGTCGGAGATTTGACAAGCATGGCAACTTCTTACTGCGGTTATGCAATATTTGAACATTGTTGGCGAGAAGTAACCTGATCATAAAATATTTTGTGCCGTAGCATAACCAGATTGATTCCTCCCACATGCGCCTGAATGATAATAATTCAGGACCTTTTCGGCCTCCTCATGTGTGAGGCAGCTTCATAGAACTATAACGATACCACGATGGTAAAGTGTATCAATGACGATCATGTAGTCTTTTGCTTGGTATCGAGTACATTGTTGTTCTGAGTGAGAGGTATTAGGCCTATATGTTTGGGTTTGGAGATAAATTATTATATCTCCATACCATGGATCGCTCGATGATATCAGAAACAAAGATTCATCCATGATTGATGCTTTGGATTTTGAATCGTTGGACGACGATGGGAAGTCACATAGTAACTTCACGAAAACCAGAGATTTCTTTGATTTGGATTTTACGAATTCTAGATCAAACTCTTGCAAAATAGCTATCCATTTCAAATATTTTCCACAAAGCAACTGATGTGACAGAGTGTAAGTCATTGGGTTGCAATCTGACAAAATGGTAGTTGTGCAAAAGAGTATATAGTGTTGAAATCTCTGTACTGCTTGAATAACTACAAGAGCCAGCTTTTCAACATAGGAGTACTTTCTTTCCGTATCATTTAAGTTTTGACTTAAATAATAGATAGGATGTTCGATTTTGTCGCCTTCTTGAACTAAAACCATTGCTATGGTTGTATCTGACATAGCTAGATACAGGTTAAAGTCCTTTTGATAGTTAGGAGCGTACATTAATGATGCTTTTACTAGGGATTCCTTTAGAGCATCAAAGGAAGCTTGCGCAACCTGATCCCAGTTGAAGGGCACTTCTTTTTTCAAAAGGCATGCATAACATTTGGCAAGTTCAGCGTAATTTGGAATGAACCTCCTTAGAAAGTTTTCTTTCCCTTGGAGTTTCTAAATTTGGAGCAAACTTGAAGGTGGAGGCATATCGATGATTTCCTGAACCTTACATGGGTCAAGATGAATCCCATCCTTTGAAACAAAAAGGCCAAGTAAATGACCAGAACTGACACAAAACACACACTTGTGTGGATTGAGTTGTATCTTGTAGTGTCAGCAACGTAGAAATATAGCTCTCAAATGTTGCAGATGATCAGTCTGCTTTTGCGAATGAGCTGGAAGATCGTTGAGATATGGTTGAGCAATGTTCTTGATGTCATGGGAGGCACAATTCATAGCCCTCTTAAAAGTTTCCCTTGTGTTCTTTAAATTGAAAGGTAGCTTACGGTACGCGAATGTGCCCCACGGACAAATAAATGCAGTCTTCGACAGGTCCTATGGGCAAATATTTATTTGATTACACTTGGAAAATCCATCCATAAACGAAACGATTTCACATCTGGTGCATTCATCAATTATCTGGTCGATTGAAGGGTGTAGGGTAGTTTTCCTTTGGAAAAGCTTGATTTACATCCCTGTAATCGACACACACTCTAATTGTTCCTTTCTTTTTCATCACAGAAACAATATTCGATACCCAATCAGTTAGAGGAACCAGGTAAATGAAACTAGCATGTAAAATTTTTTGAACTTCTACCTTAATGGTAGTGACTTTCTTCGGGTGCACCTACCGAAGCTGTTGTCGTACTGGTTTGGCATCTGGATACATCTTGATTTCTTGTTCAACTATGCTCGAGTCAATGCCTGGTATTTCTTCATATGACCACGCAAAGACATCTCTGAACTTGTGAAAGAGAGCGTAATATACTTCCAGTTATGATGAAGAACAAGATTTTCCGACATGAATATTCTCTACAACATCTGGTTTGATCGAGATATTTATGGCAATAGTTTCTTCAATATTGGACAGATTTCACTCAGAGTCCACCGTATTTATAGTATTTAATAGGAAATAAAAAACTGAAGGTTGATTAAGGTCACTGGAACAATATTCGTTGTAATCCGGAAAAATGGGAATGATGGTGGTAATCTTCCCATGGTGCCTCTCCTATCATCATTGACTGAAAAATTCCTCCGTCTGTAGAATGTACATGCGACTAAGGCTCTAAAGAGATACCATATTCCTCAGACCTATCTACCCAAACGCTCGATGAGCGTTGATTTGGGTTTGCCACCCAGGTTGAGAACATTGATTGCTACAATATTTCTATGGGGCTTGGAGGAAATACCTAGCGATGATCCATGCTAACATCATGTTTGGAAGTCCTTTGAATAGAAGATACCATATTGCAGGTTCCCACTGTGGCCACTTCCACCTGATTGTTTAGAAGCGGTAGGGAAAAAGTACCCATCAATGTAGGGTCTTTTTGCAGGCTTACTTTGATATTTTGAAGTGACTGAGAGCTTCTATGGATCATCGGGATGCTTCCCGTAACTTGTGAACTGTCGGGGAGAAAGGTTTGTTGGTCGATGAATGTAATTCCTCCTTGAAAAGGAAACGCAATATTTCTGAAGTATGTTGACACAACAGTGGCCATAGCATAAATCCAGGGCCTTCACAGTAGGATGTTGTAATCAAGGTTTCCATCGATGAATTCAGCATCAATTTCTACTGTTTTTCCCCCAAGTTCAACTTGCAAGTTACTTAAAATCCCATACGGGGTGTATGTCCATCCATCAAATTATTTTAACATCATTGACGATCACCACAAGGGTGGTGATCCTAAAGTTTTCTAGCAACTTATTGACATAATACATGTAGATGCTCCCTCATCAAAAATTGTTCGATGAATAGTTTTGTTGAGGGCTTTCACATGAATGCGGAAAGCGAGTTGAGATAGTAACTGAGGTTCATATCCTTTATGATTAAAGGCCACAAGATTGGAATCTGCTGGGTCAATCCCACCTATTGCTGATAATAGAGCCTGCTTTTGGGAGGGCCAATTTTGCAGTACTTCAAGTGTCGACATAGCGGATGGCGATTGGGCCAGGTCCTCTACTATATTATAATTTTGTGCTACTTTGGCACAAGGATTAAATGTTGATTTGTGTACTACTCCCTTTGGTGGATTTATCGTTAGTTTAGGAATGATGGGTGGGACAACTTCGTTCGAAGTTGTTATCGAACTACTAGGTTGATTAGTAGCCTTGTTCTTCAACTGTTGTGGATTCTCGTAATATTTATTCCTTGTCGATATCAAAGCATCATTTTGTTGTTTCGAAATGGACAACATAAGCACTTGGGATGGGGAAGCATTGTCGCTAGCAACCAGATTGGTTTCTTGGTTTGAAAATGGATTAGTCAATACCGCTGAGGTTTTTGAGTTTTTGAAGAGCTTCTTAATCTCAACTTTATGTGGACAATCTTTTGTCCAATGATCCTCATCACATATAAAACATGGATGACCTAGTTTCTTTTGCCCATAAGGGTTTGCAGAAGATTTTTCAAGAGATGAATCATCCTATTTCTTCTTTTTGCTTTTCCCTTTGTTCTTTCCCCTTGGTTACTTCGGTTCTTTTCCTTTGTCGGTTGACACAACATTAACCTCCGAGGCAAGAAGTTCTTCATTTGCATTTTGACTAGAAACCATACGGGCTTTCTTAGATGTAGCCTTTGCGGTTTTCGTGCTGGTCATGCTTATCATGCCATCGCCGGCATGAGAGTCTTTGTTTGATTTTGGAGGAGGAGGAATGGAAAACTCTAGTCTAGGAGTATCAGGGATCGTTTCATAGAGTGTGTTAGACTGAGTATAGATCAAGTCTAGATATTGCACACGAGTGATGGCTTGCTCTTCAATGACAACCCCCCCTTTAACCAAATCTTATGTAATAGAAGGTAACAATGAATTAATAAACCATTCAACTAGTAGTTGATCAGGAACATATGTTTTCACCATTTGACAATGACGCTGCCACTCATGAATATGATCAGATATGTGAGTGGCTGTCGTCTGCTTGAAATTGGTAAGAAGCTCCGTTCTTGTTTCATACCTTATTGGTAACTGAAAATGGGTCAAAAAGGTAGTGGAAAATGCGTTGAAGTTATCAAATGAAGCTCCAGGCAATTCAATGTACCATTTTTCTTGCGAACCAGTTAACATTCACTGGAAAAGGTGAAGCCTAATCAAATCATCATTGGGAGTGTTGGATGAACACCATAGATGAAAGGTCATCACATGATTCGAAGGATATTCACTCAGATTTCCATTGAATTTAGGAATCTCTTACGAAAGTTTATGAGGAATCGCTGGCCACCAAGGGGCATAACCAATTGCATCATTTGTTAGCCAATTCAGATATGGTAATTCTAAAGTTGCTATAAAAGGTAACTATTGATTCAGGTTTGGCGAAGCATACCTAGGATAAGATTGGATCACCTGAGCAGTGGGTCTTTGCATACCAGCATAATGTATTTGATGATAATAACTTTGATAAGGTTGATGGGCATAAACATTATGATATGATTGATAGTGACCTTTTTGAATATATGGTTGCCCATTTCCCGCAAAGTTTTGTTGCTCAGGTCCTCAGTAAGCTTGTTGGAATTGCGGTTGTTGATATTGCGCCAGCCATGGTTGTGAAGCCATTTTTTGTTGTCCAATACTAGATGTTTGACCAAGATGAGGGGTGATAGTACCTGTTTGAGCCATTAATCGACGATTGTGGTTGTGTTGTGGAGACAAGAGACTGTTGTATTATGAAATGAGATACTTGAGGTTGACATACAATAGGCAACGCTTGTACTTGCAACAATGTGACAATAGCCGGCGTAGTGGGGATATTCGACACAGGTAGATTTGGTTGCATTGAATATACAACTCTTGGTTGTTGAGGCAGTATTGGCACCCAACCACTAGATGTGATTCCAGCTTGACTCGAATTCTATTGTGAACATTCATATGGTTGTTATCCCAGAGGGAACATTGAAAGGGAATATTGTCCCCCATATGGCGGTGATCCAATGTTCAAAGGAAAGATTGGCCTCTGTAGACCGGACTACCCAAATTGATAATGTTACGAAGGATCAATTTGCTGAGACTCAACTAAAGAAATTTCAAATATTATTCCAGATGAACAAATGGGGACCGACCATATTGTCAAAACAGCCCCTGGGTGGAATTCATCTAGTGGTTGAGAGCTAGTTGGGACAGATGGTACCAACGAACATTCTTGGAGTGGCAGCAGGAGGTTATGTTGTTGCTGTGTCAGATGACACAGTCCTAGATGTCGATGGTTGTTCAGACATATTGAGTCTATCAAAAATATTTCCTAGCGATTCTATAGGAACTTGCGATGAAGTATGACTAAATTCTGTCGTAGAAGGATATAGGTGGATCCTAGTTCCAAAATGCAGTGGGGTACTGGATTGAATATTCTTCGTAATCTCTTCTATAGCAATAATTTCAGGTGGAAGAGGTAGGCTGTAAGGTCTGTAAAATATTTTTGGTACTAAAGAAGGTGTAGACTCTACAATGACAAATGTTGGAGGGGTGACACCTTCTAAATCATCCCTAAATGGAGCTGGCTCGGGAATAGAAATGTTTACTATTACACTAGGATCAGTTCTAATGTCCTCTTGTAACTGCAGAACCTTCTGTAGAGGCAGGGATACCAGAAATAGTTGGAGTAACTGGAGTCTCCGAGGATTTCGAATCACAAGTTTCAAGCAAACCAAGAAATTTTGACCTAGCTAAACAAGTTCGCTTGGCCCGGAATGGTTTTGTTTTTGGAGTCAAATACGGTTGACTTGTTAGTCTCCGTGAACGACAGGGTTTTGATTGACTTTCTTCCATGATTGCGGATTACTTGATCAACTCAAAATAAAAAGGGGAAAATGTTATTCTGAATTAAATGAATTTTATGACGCTTTGACACAACTTTCTGTCTCAATTTTTAAGAGTCGAGAGAAAGCTAAAGATGACTCTAGTCACCTTTGATTTTTAATGAGCTTGAAGTGACAAGTGCTCAGATGGACCTTTTCTCTTAAGGAGTTTGAAAAGGAACGAAAGTGACTACTCTGGAAATCTAGATAGAGGGATTACCAAACCAATCGCAAAATTGCAAAATACATTTTACGATACGGTAGTCAATCTTCCCAAATGCTATGTTCAGCGCATTGCGATTGATAGGGCGGCAGATATGACTTCCTAAGGATAAAGGATATAGCCTATTGTGGTCTCTCAATATATAATTGACGGTACATGGGAGCACAAGTCCATACTGGCACTTGTAATCTCAAATAGGAGGAATCACCCAACCTACGATGAAAGCGATAGCTTCCAGGCTTTACGACGCTAGAATATGTCTCTAGCCTAGACTTCTAAATGTTGTGTGTTAGGTTCGAAAGCGTTTTTATGTTCACTAAAATTTATTTTACAGTTGATCGTTCTTAAGAAGTTTACTTTCAAGGTTCACTGCGTGATTTAGATATACAATTCCTAAATGTGCAATCTAAGATGATAAACGGTCGTTTATTTCTCTTTTTGCAATGAAAATCCTAGCTACTAAGGAAAGAGAAGTGAAATTCTTTCAGCATAGAGCAAAGAGCACACACTAAGATGCATTGTCCTAAATCAATTTCCACAAGTAGACTAAATGCAAATGCACATGCATGTATTTGTTTTTCACTTTCTTAATGTGTGAATGACAAAAAGAATGCTAAGTACAAATTTTAACTATCTTGCTTTTAAAGCAACAGTACTAACAATTTTCTTTTCAAGAAACGAAAGGAAGTCTAAGATGACACTTTGCGATTTTGAATTGAAAACTGCTTTCGACACTTGAAATACTATTAATTCAAATCAAATACAAGAGCAAAAGTGTAATCGACTATCAAAAAGAGGAAGACTCTTTTCTTTTACTGAAAGCGACACTTGTGACACTTTCAAATCAAAAGATGACAGTTTGATTAAGCTAGTGTTTGCAAAGGAGAACTGTAAATGGAAAAAAATACATAAAAAAATTCAAAATTCTTTATACAATGGAGGCTGAATAATGCAAAGGAGGGGAGTTTCAACAGTTATATACTGATCACAGACAAAAAAACTACTGAAAAAGAAAAAACCAAAATCTGGAGGCAGAAACAGTCTTATCTGATCATCGCATCTGTAACACAGGGAAACAAGGATGCATGTCACCTATAGCACAGAGGAGGTGTGATGCATCCAGATTGTCAAAGGGAAACAATGCGATGGTCTAGGGATGAGACTAGGCTTGGTTTTTTCTCACAGTTTGCATCTTAGTTTAGGGATTTAGGCTGAGCTAATGATAGTCAGTAAATACAAAGCATAGGGGCTGATCTAATGAGTTTACTTGAGCTACCACCAGGGCACATAGGATTTTCGCAAGTCAGATGTTTAATTCATAAACTAACCCAGAGATTAACTGAAGCAGCATTGATCTACTTTGTAGTTGCATAGCAAATGCAGTTCGAAGGCTTGTTGGCTTAACTTCAGGCTCCGTCTATATTTTATAAAGCAAAGAAACTAGAAATAAGTGTTGAACTGGTAAATCCCCTCTACGGACAGAGGTGATCCCACTAGCCCAACACGGGTCTAGCAACAATCACACAACGCTACAAGCAGGTTCCTAATTGCATAAATCAGAGATCGATCATGATGGTCTACCTAGAATCCAACGCTAGTAGTTGTAGAAGAAACGCCACTCCCGTTCCTTTGCTCTGGCTGGTCACAATCCCCACGCTCCTCGTGAATGGACACCTGCACACGCAAAAAACGATACAAACAAGCGTAAAATCCAGAATATGCAATTATATATCGGTCAGACAAGATATAACTCAAATACCATTAAAAGACACATGAGTGGAACCATAATGATAGTCGTCTATTAATCAGTAAAAACAGAGAAAGATTACAACCAAAGGTTCTGACGTTCAACCTCCTCTGACTGGGCCAGCAACTAAATATGCCTTGCAAAGTGACCTCTTCTCTCTCAATATTTTGGCAGCATAACCCCTCTATACTTCTCAATTCTCACTATCACTCCAGCATTATCTTAGCACTCACAATAGCTCTAGCAAAGCTAGTTGGTTTAATGCAGGGGGACAATCATTTATAGATGGAGGAGGAAGGAGTATGCATTGTATCAGGACACCTACTGAAGATTTAGCATTATCCCTGAATAGCTACTGAACTCAGTTTTCATGGATAAAAAGATGACACTCGACCACTTCCATGAGGATTTTTCCTTTAGAGAACTCCATGAACAAAGAGGAAAAAACATATGAGTGTGCGCTAGCTAAAAATCATGACCAAATTTAGGTGGCACGGGCTTTTCTCTATGACAGAGCTTCCATGGACGCGCCCTCTTTTGAGGAACTGAGTCATTGGCGCAGGTAAGACACTGTGCACCCGCGCTAATGGAAAAAAGGCACTTTTTAGGGATAATCTGCAAGAGGTGTCTTAAGGGAATTTGAAGTTCATGCTCGGGAGAATCCAATGCAAGTGTTTTTAAGTTGTGTCATTGGTCACAGGTCCATAAATGTGTCCTCCAATGTACAAAAACAAGGGTAACAGGGACAGTGACCAACGGTGACAAATTACTGTGTAACAACAAGAAAACAAGCTATTCAATCCCTAGTGGAGTCGCCATTTTGTTATTGCGAAATCTAGTGTCCATTCAGAGCTACTAGTCCCCCTAAGACGGGTAGCTATCTTAGAAACAAACAAACTAAAGTCACTTGTGCTTTCCTTTATGAGATATAGATGAGAGAGAAGCAGAGAGTACCAGCCTCAGTTTTTCGCTTGGCTCCTTTCTTGTTTCATCTCCCCTTTGACAGATCTGTGCCACTCCTTCCTCACTTGTCCCGCTTCAAAGAACACCTGTAGAGTCCAAGCAACATAATACCATAAAATCATAGAGATCTATAATCATAAACAATATAGGATCAGATATATATTAACCATACAAATGCATATATCAATACAAGATTCAGAGATATACAGGAATATGGAGGAAAATCCAAATAGCTTTATTGATAGAAGTAGTAGAAGAGAGGATTAGAACCCATTGATCTGACCCAATGCCATCCTCCCAGCATGAAAGCCCTCTTCACCTCATGAAAAGCTCTATGATGTTCTAGAGAGAAACCAACAACACTTCCTTACAAGATACAAAATTCCAGCCTCTAGATCTCTAGGACGAGAGATCCATTTATAGATGTTTGCAGGTGGGTGAGTCAGCTTCTAAGATTTTTATTAGTGTCATCTCTTTGATAGTTCTTGGTTCCACTTGCAGATTTCATGATCTCTTACTCATCCCAGGGCGAATTCAAAGAGGCAAGTGACAAATGGGCAGTTTCTAGAAGATTCTTTGGGTTTCCACCTAGCCAACTGCATCTGCCATTTGTCTACTCTCGCTCATCGCACCCTATAGAAGAGATTTTCAGTATGCATCACACTTTTTGCATGTGGTAGGTGAGATGCATCACACCCTTAGCACTGAGCAGTCTGTATGGTCCTGTTTTGACCAGTTCTGAGTAGTTTTTCAGGGAGAACTTCTGGGAGATGACGTAATCAGCTGACCTTGCTCCTTTAGGGTATGAAACAAAACTTTTAGGGGCTTAGAAGCACTTGGTTTATGGACATATTAGATTGGGGTTGCAGTGCCGAAATATGTCTATAACAAGGGCTGAACCACTCCTTCTTAGGGTTTGCTAGATATACTCGGAGGGATTCATCTGAAGGATGAACTTACAGATAACCTCCTCGATATTGTTAAAAAATAAATAGGTATTGACTAATATGGTTGGGGAAATTAGGAAAACAAGGGATTCAATTTTGCTAATTGCAGTGAGTCTCTCTTGAACGCAACACTCTTCCCCTTCATCTCTATGGTTATTTGGTTGGGTAATCTATTTTTCTTTTGGTTATCATACCATTTTCAGAGCCTCCATTTCGGTTTTGGGTCAATGATGCCAACTCCATTCAGTGTCATCGATGTGCTCAAGAGAAGTCATTCAGTTAATCTCTTCTACAATACAGTTAAGCCTTCATTTCATACCTCCCTTTCCTAATCTAGCTCCATGTCAACATCATTCTAATCATTCCATCTCAATCATGATACCTATTGAGTGTCATTGATGGGGGATACATCAAAGCCCTCCTACAATGGGTTGCTTCCTTTCGACATCAACACATCATGTAGGAAGTTGACTTAAAAACACACCTTTGGTAAATTGGTGCTTTCATACATTAATGGCAATCTTCCTTTCTCTCGGTGACAAGTTTACATCATTGGCCTTCGACCGAAAGGTTTTATATGGTGTTCAACACCAACTCATTTATTCACACCATATAGATTGTACTATAGTACCTTAAGATCCATTAACATCATCAATGGTTTCTCTCACGTCTATTAATGGTTTGCATCATTGGATGGTAATAAGATGGTGTCTACCATGTTCGACTCTAGCTCATTGATTCACATGGTTAGACTCATACATTGGTTGGTTGTGTGAACGAGATAGAAGACCCCAGATCTAGTTTCATTAATCCAGGCTGCGATTTTTGGATTTATACAAAGATAAAAAAGTATGATGGTTGTGATCATATAAACAATCATCTAGTTGTGGGTCCACCAATTGCATCTGTGGATGAGTAATTTGATCATTGTACATGTTATTTTAGCTTATGAGCTGAGTATGGTTATGCCTCCCTTATAAAACAAATATGTCATGTTGTAAATGTATTGTAATAGATGAAGCTCGTCAATTTTCCATGATCCTGACTTGTCACAAGGTAAAGTACTTTAGTCATTAGGCATCATCTCTAACTTTGTACTTTAGGGGGAATTATGTTATAGGTAATTTTGTCACATCCGATCAGTGAACCTCCTAATAAGATTAATCAACATCCTATTCCCCCTTGTCACCATCTTGCACAAAGCCCTAAGCATGTTCCCTTCATCCCCCATAGTTTCAACCTTGAACTGCTCAATCTGAGCCAATTTGAGGACCAATGCTCCATGTAAGCCTACTGGGTTGCATTCACCTATAGGTTGCTCCATTGTGCCTTGTGTTGGTCACCAACAAGTTTCTCTCCTTTGCAACTACATTGGTTCAATAAATCTAGGAGAATTACTAGTATTCCAGCAACTTCCCCTTCTAGGATTTTCGAGAAGTTGTTTCAACTACTTACCTTGGATAAAACATTCAGATCCTATCCTTCCCTAGTTGGGATTTTTCACCACATATTGTTACAGGTCTATTTGGGCACACCACTCCCATCATTAAGATCAATACTTTTATGGCTCATCAAACCCTAATTCAATTTCTACATGTGCTAAGAAAGTTATCACATTGAATGCCGTCATTCGTGAGAGTTTCCTAGCACTGAAGAAATCCTGAAATGACTCCTTAAGCCCGTGTAGCCTTGGTCAGGGGTAAGTGAGCTACATAGCACTTAGGCCCATTCAAGCCTACTCTACAGATCACCAAGGCTCACTTTGACTTGCGCTAGGTGAGATTGAGGGAAATATTCATAGGGTTCAAGGAATATTACTACATTCTAGACCATTCTAGAAGATTCCCACCTCTTATCCTCTCCTATGAGATCGAAATTGGATAAGGAATGAATCAAATAACATCATATCCTCTCATCCCTTCCTCCATGGAAACTAAATCCCAAATTGCAAATACATTCAATGCCCAATTTATGACAAAACCATCCCCATTTCCCTATAAATTGAGCACTCATCATAGTGATCATGGGCTAGACTTTGAAGAATTTGTGAGGAGATACTGTTGGTTTGAGGTTTGAGATTGTAAACAAGTATTGTTATGCTGCAGAGTGTTGTAATTTTGGTGTGATGAAGGATGGAACTCAAGCTGGATGAGTGACATTGGATTGGACTTCTTTGGTTGTAACTCTTCCTTCTACTTAATAAAGTTGTTTACACCTTTTCCCATAATCTTGTCTTTATGTATGATGGTTAGATGTGTAAATTATTCCAATTACATTTTCTTATAGTAGATAGATCTCTTGCATTAATTGTTTTTTGTCCTCTGTTTACGATTGCAGGTACTTATCGAGCATATTCATTTCGAGAAGGAGCGACGGGAGCTATTCAAAGGAGACAAAGGGAAGAGAAAGATAACAATTATGTCCCTTGTCTTATTTATCTTCTATAGAAAAAGGTTAAACTCTTTAAATCTGTTGTTCTAGGTGTAGCTACCCACATAGAGAAAATGTGTTTATTCGTTGATGCAAAATTCCACATAACAAATTGGAAACTCCACTAGGGAACGATCATCATTCCAGGTTGTTTACCTTCATCTTAACACACCCTAGTAGACTTTAATTTCTTCCATTAATCTTATTTCATCCTTTTTGAAGTGTTTTTTGGTAAACAAAATTCTTCTTGAAATCCCCTATAATGGCCTCTCTGGCACCAACGCAGGCTTCGTCAGGACACAGAGCACTCTAGAGCACCCTTGGCTTGAGGACAGTGCTCTAAAGTGCACTGTCTCCCATTCAAAGCTGCACTAATCCTCCTCAGGTAAAAAATCCCACCTTTGACTTTATTTTTCACAAATTTCCTTTTGTTTTTCTTGTTGAAAGATCAATAATCACTGTGTTTCTTAAATCGACTTATGTTTCCTTTCCTATCCCTATTTTGGCCTTGATTGTTTAGTGTTTTTAATGATTTCTTTATCATTATCAATTCATTGTCAAAGTTAGCTTATTGCTTGATTAATATTTGTTAAAAAGAAAGTGTCGTAAAAGTCTTCATTGCTTTCGAAAAGGAACTGTCATAAAGTCTTTGTTCTTGCAAAAAGATTGATTGATTATATGTGCATTAGTTTCCTTCTGTTCATCTCAACATTAAGGGAATTGAAAAGAAAATTTTCCATTGTGCATTGAAAAAGTTTGTTTTTCCTTATAGGAATAGTTTAGGGAAATTGCATTAGATGTGCTCTTTGTTTTTTGATTCAAAGAATTTGATTGCTCTATCGCTACTAGCTAAGGTTTTCATTGTTTGAATTGAATGAAAATAACACTTATCATATTAGTTACGTTCTAGGAATTTCAAAGACATCACGTGGTGAACCTTGAAAGGAAAATTCTTAATCAAGATCAACTTAAAATTAACATCAATTAACCTAATGGAGCATTGTCACCTAACACAAAACATTTAGAGGTTCAAGGCTAGAGATGTGTTCTATAGTCGTAAAACATAGTACAGTTGTCGCTAACTTGTCTATGATACATTCCAAATGTGATACCTCATTCAGTGTACGTGAGTATCTCATAGCTCATCCATGCACCTTCAAGTATATAGGGTAGTGTTATAGTACGTAAAGTATAATGGAATTCTCTCACTGTGCGATTTCGCATTAGATAGCACTAACACAGATTGGGCCTCCACATACTTTTGGGTATATATGGGAAGACAACACTAGGTTGCTATCCATCCTTAGGTAACAGAGTCGGGCCCCTTGTACATTGTGATACACATAACACAAAATTCGAGGAGATTACCTTCCCATAATTCTCGGTTTGCTGAGAGGTATTCTGCAGTTCACAGTTGCTTGGTAATCTTTTGCCTAGCTTAACCCTTTTTGTTTATTTCTTTTTTTGTAATAAAATAAATCAACAATAATGGAGGAACACCAACCCTTACTCATCGTTTGTGGGGGACAACGACTAAGCCACCTTTACCGCCTAAAGCTACACCTATCCGGTCAAAGTGGTCTCATTTGATTGAAACGAGGGCATCCCAAACTTCTGGTTCTTCATCTGAATTACTAGAAACACCTATACCGGTAAGTACTGTGACTCCAACTACTCCTACAATTACTAGTAGATCTATTACTAAAGTGGAATCTCCACAATTTCGTGAGGACACTAGAATTGAATCTAGTGAAATGGTAATCCAAGTTGTTCAACAAGAAGTTGATTCTCAACGCGAAGTTGTTCAACAAGAAATTACTTCTGAACCTAAATATGTTCAGCTAGAAGTTGATCTTGAACCTATCACCATTCAATCAGAAGCTACTTCTAAACCAGAAATTGTTTAGGAAGCCTAACCCATACTTGTTGTTATTTTACGAGAACACTTGGATATTGAAGTTGAACAACCAGAAGTTGTTACCATACCAAAAGAAGATCAATTGGTACATCCTTAGACATATGTAACTATCGATACTTCCTCTTTACGTCAGTAATAAATACCAAAAATCTGTTATGGACCTGATGGTGAAATCCTTCCACCTGGTTTGATTTCAATTGAGGGGGAACCTGAGGAAGAAACACCCAGAACTCCTTTCCATTTTGGAACTGAACTTTATATGTATCCTCATACTCCTCATTTTACTGCTCCTTTTGATCTTGACTACTTTCAGACATCCGTTGATTCATTAGAAAATTTATTTGGACATTTGACTATGGCAGAGTCAACATCCCAAACTATACCATCTATTACAACTATGGCAGAATATTTTGTCGCAACCTTTTCGATGTTTACTACGACACTTGAGTCACATTTCTATGGCATTCCATCTATCCCATCGTGTTACCAATATTTCTCTAGAACCCACTCAGGTGTTTCTTCTAGCCCTTGGTCTTAACCTATGTCCTCTACAGGAATTTTATCTGGTTCTTCATTAACAGATACTGAATAGCTAGACCCATCAAGTCAATATCAAGTTGGTTCATCTAGTTACCGTCCTATGTATCCTCTTTACACTAGACTACCCCCATAGAGAGAAAAATATGCACAATCTCCTTATCCTCCATTTTATGGGGGGGGAATCATATGTGAGTATGTCATCGTCTTTAGGTAAGCCTAGAATGATTATCTATCAATGGAAACCAATAATGCCCGTTCAACTTAAGATTGTGTATCAATCACAACCTATGCAATCTGTCTCATCCATACTCACTATGCATTTTGTTACAGCTTTACCGTAGTAACAAGATCAGTTAGTTGTTTCTCAACCTGTGAAAGCTGGTCCTTCAACCTCAGACCCCCAAGTTTCAAGTTGATATATTTATCCTTCTCAGGCAGTTTTACAACAACCACTTGTGCCTCGAGTCCAACAACCTTGGGCCAGTTTACCTTCTACTGGAATGGCTCAGACTTACACTTGTTTAGTGTATTGACATCTTGGTCAATCTTACATTGGTGGGAAATAACCATTGTATCAACAACAAAAACAATAGCTGCTTCAATAGCCTTGGCATCCCCAATATCAACAACAACAATTCTAGCAATACCAACCTCATCCTAGGCTTGGTCAACAAGCCTATGTTGGGTTTGGTCAACAACAAGTTTACCCAAGTCTTGGTCAACAAGCCTATGTTGGGTTTGGACAACAACAAATGTATCCCGGTGCTCAACAACCACTTTATACTAGATTTTCTCAACAAACTTACCCCTATCAAGGTTACTAGCAGTAGATACCTTATGCTAGTATGCAAAGCCCCATTGCCCAGGAAATTATGTATTACCTTGGTTATGCTCAAACTAACCTAAATAGATAGTTGCCTTTTGTTGCAACACTTGAATTACCAGATCTAAATCGGCTCACCAATGACCCAATTATTTATGCACCTTGGTGGCTGGTGATTCCTCATAAATTACGTTTCGATATTATGAAAATCAATGGAAACCCTGGATAAGATCCGTCCAACCATGCCATGACTTTTCATTTATGGTGTTCATCAAAATCCTTGAATGATGATTTAGTTAGACTAGATCTTTTCTAGAGAATGCTTACTGGTCCAGTTGTGAAGTGGTATAATGAGTTACCATGAGATTATTTTGATAACTTTACATCTATAGCTACCATGTTTTTAACCCACTTCGAGCTACCCATACGATATGAAATTGGAATAGAACTATTGACCAACTTTAAACAGACCACTGCTACGCATATCTATGATCATATTCATGAGTGGCATCGTTGTCGTTGAATGGTCAAAACTTATGTTCCTAATCAACTTTTAGCTGAGTGGTTTATAAAATCCTTTTTTCCATCTATCACAGAGGATGTGGCGAATGGTGGAGTTGTCACTGAAGAGAAATTAATTGCTCGTACCCAATATTTGGACTTGATTTATATATAGTCTCGCAGGCTCTGTGACAAGATCCTGAATGCACCTAGATCAAATTTCACTGTTCCTCCACTACCACCGAGTAAAGACTCTCATGCCAGTGATGGTGTGATTGGTTCTTCGAACACACAAATGGTAGGTAGACCATCTTGTCAAACACTTTCCATTTACCAATGAAAGTATAAATGCATATAATAACACTCTTGCTTCCAAAATAAATGTCATGTCATCTGACAAAGGCAAGAATGAAAAGAAACTAGGAAGCAAGAAGAAGGGGAAAATCAAGAAGAAACAAAATAATCTCCCTCAAGAGAAATCATATGATTCCTCTCCTTTGGCTAGGAAACCTTGTTAGCCATGTTTAATTTGTAATGATGAGCATTTTACGCTAGATTTTCCTCACCACTCTGAAGTCTCAAAGCTTCTTAAGACTTCTAGTACATCCACAGTGTTGACTGATCCTTTTCCGAACCCAGAGACACATATGATTGCTATAGATCATGCTTCCACTTCCCAAGTGCTTATGCTATCTTGCTCTAAGCCTAAAATTAATGTTTTGGTGTCAACACGAAGTAAATATTATGGAAATGAACCATCATCATCAAATAAACATGCCACTGATCAACCTAATCCTTCGACTTCAACTTTGTTAGATCCTATTCCACTGCCTATTGCACTAGAGTTAAGAATAAAAATGCCTATGGGAGTTGTACATAAATCAACATTTAACCCTTGAGCTAGAGTAGCACAGAACTATACCATAGTATAAGATTTAGCTTAGTCACCTTCTGCTATGTCGACGATTGAGGTACTTCAAAATTATCCCTCCCAAAAGCAGGCTTTGTTGTCAGCAGTTGGTGGAATCGATCCAACGAATTCCAATCTTGTGGTTTTCAACCATGCAGGTTATATGCCACAATTACGAGCACAATTAGCATTCCCGATTCAAGTAAATGCCTTGAATAAAATTATTCACTGAACCTTTATTGACGAGAGGTCATCTACTTGTATTATGTCAATGAATTGCCGGAAAACACTTGGCTCACCGCCTTTTTCACATTCACCAGCAATGTTAATAGCTTTTGACGGTTGCACATATACGCCTTGTGGAATCTTGAGTAATCTGTAAATTGAGCTAGGGGGAAAAATAGTAACTATTTTAGTTGAGGTTGTTGATGGACCCTTGACTAAAAAATTTTGCTAGGAGGATTGTGGGTATATGCTATGGTTGTTGTGGTTTAGACATACTTTCGTATGATCACATTCACTCATAAAGGTGGAATCATAGTTACCGATCAACTTGCCTTCTTCACTTTTAGTTCACAGGCTACTGGAAGCATTTCGTTGGTACATGGACCACCGTTATCGCTTCAAAACATTGGTATAGGTCTATTCAAATATTCTTCCCTAATGGGTATTTTTTCATTACCATCACCATCAAACATGGCGGAAGTGGAATAATTTGAGACTTGAAACATGATATCTTCCACTTCATCTGATTTAAGGAGGATAACCAATAGCTCTAAAGTTGATAGTAGTGATGAAATCATGATGCTAAGCCCCATTGGGCTTTCATAGAAATCAATCTTTCTGGCTTGTGCGGCGAACCCAAATCCATCTTCCCCAATTGTGTGGGTAGATCATTCATTAGAATATGGTACTTATTCCAATCCTTTTTCATGTATATTTTCTACTGATGAAGGAATCATCCAATCAATCTTGAGGAATAAGAAACATGGGAAGATTATCATCATCGTTCCCATCTTCCATATCATAGAATATTTTTCAAATGAACTCAATCACCATTCAGTTGTTGATTTCCTTCAGAATTCTTTTTTTATAGATACAGTAGATTCTGAGTGAAACTTGTCAAATATCGAAGAAACCATTTCTATCAATATTTTGACAAAACCTAAAGTTGTAGAAAACATTCATGTTGGAAAATCTTGTTCTCCATCAAAACTTGATATTTACCTTGTTCTCTTTCATGAGTTTCGAGATATATTTGCATGGTCATATGAGGAGATGCAAGGTATTGAATCTAGTACAGTTGAACATGAAATTAAAATGTATCCTGTGTTGACCTAGGTTGTCATTGATGTCAATATGGCAATATTCTAGATACTAGAGGATGGCATGAAGCCAAGGGGATGTAGAGAAGATTCATGAAGAGACAGGTGCAAGGCCATTAGGATAGCCAAGCCATAAGCAAAGAGGAGTTACCTAAGGAGGCAGATCAAAGCATATCACAAGATATCTGAGCAAGAGAGACATTCATATATGCAAGGAGGTCTTTGAAAGACATTTCCAAGCCAGAGGAGCCACATTGGAGAAAGAGGAGTTACAGGAAGAACCATATAGCAAGGAGGCATATCAGAGCAAGAGGAGCCTTATTGCAGGAGCGCTACATGTCATACATGCCCACGAAGAACCTACAGGAGTAGTCACATATATATGCCATATATATGCCAAAGAAAAGGAGCCAAGAAGAGTAGAACAGAGGATGCAGGCAACCATCGTAGCAACAGAGGAACAAGAGGAGCTATAAGGAGCATAAATAGAGCCTATCAGAGCTTCAAGAGAAGTAATATATGCCAAAGGTTCAAAATCCAAAGGAAGACCAATCAAAGGAGCATAGAGGACACAGTAATAGAGCAAACAAAGGAGCAAACAGAGCCATGGGACGCAACAAACACAACTATTGGAGCCACAGAGGAAGAAGACACAACTATCGGGATCCATATATCCATAGATAACACTTCAGGAGCTATCGAAGGAGCAAAGGAGGCATTAACGCAATCAACAGCCAAAAACCATACATGTATGCATGCAGCACTATTGACAGCTGAAGACTTAGTTATATGGAATTTACAACAACGGAGCAATATATATATCGCAAAGTTCAAAAGGGTTGTCACCCCCGAAACCCTTCGAGTACGAATACAATTGTGGACCCGATGGTCCTTTTATATCGCGCCTATTGTAATATCGCATCCATCGCTACATCACAAGCCATCGAGCCCTGAACCTTTGCGATTTGTGATAGCGATTATCGTATCAGCATTTCAGAGCGGGTATCACAAGTGGTTAAGGCCCTGCCACATGAAAGCATTGATTCCGATAGGAGCAGTGGACCCGATGGACTTATTATAAACAATTTATATAATATCGCGTCTAGCAGGGGAATCTGTCATCAGTAATCGCATATGTTATGAAAACCTGGCACACCCAAGCGCCGATTGCGATAAGGTTGCGGACCTGACGTGAATATTAACTATGGTTCATTATTATATCGTGTCCATAAGAGGATCGGACGTCGGCCATTGGCGGAGTCATGGGTCTAATATATAAAGGATCCGTAGTCACAAATCGTCGATTGCGATTTAAGCGCGGACCCGAGGCAAAAATAAATACGAGTGTAATGCACCCTGAAGTCCACCCTTCAGTCCTTTTTTACTATTTTTCTCATATTCTCTATGTAATGGAATTTTGGCTTGCACAGGGTGTTTAAGGCGAAAGGCTTACGATCGTTGTTTTGATGGTTCAGAAGACTGAACGTCAGTTGAAAGGGGTGAATCATGGCAATTATGATTGCAATTGGAGCATAAAGTCTCCGTTAAACTAGAAAACTCTGTGTATGCCTACAATCATTGGCAAAGTAGTGCTATTACAATTTTTAACCAGTAAGATGTGTTCGCTATGGATTATTTGTCACACTTTTATGAATTAACGTGTTCTGTGAGCACGATGAGATAGAGAAAGCTACAACGACAAACAAGCCAACAGTGAGGAAACTGAAGCAGGCGAGGAGGAAGCCAAAGAGCCAGCGAGAAAGAGGAAATGAATGGACAGAGGCATGGAATCCATAAAAAACAGCAAAAACAGAGGACTGTGGTGGTTGGTAGTTGTGAAGAATGAGAATGTGAGGTAGCAGAAGTAGCAGAGGTAGTTAAGCATTGTATGAAGTTGCTGGTGAACACTGGTGAAGACCACTGTAGCTATTGAATGTTGTTGAAATATGCTAGAGGAAATAGAGGTCGTGTGAGGGTCCAACAAAATAGAAAGAGGGTGCAACAGAATAGAAAGAGGCATGAAGGACCAACAAGACAGTAGGCAATCGAAGGGGAGAAGCATCCAGCAAAGAAATAGTCATGTTGAAGCATTCACTATGACAATGAGAACATAAGCTTGAACAAAAAGTTGTTCTTTATACAGAGTTTAGTGCAGCCAATAGTAGACTGACTAAAGCTGTGTGAAGACATTATCGGAGAGAAAAAAGGCTATTGGAGACTCTGTGTGGACAGTATGAAGAGTTGTAAAGACTTCTCCATAAGAAGATTGGTTGTCATTGATGCTATAGCATGGAGAATACAATGAAGCTGTAAACAGACAGAACTTAGTAGAGAAGAGTTCTGAGAGCAGAACATTATTATCAAAAGTGCCTTGACAAGATTGGATTGGAGTCCTTGGGGTTGGTGCCTCAGAAGTGAGAAGGATTAGAGGCCTTGGGGATGGTGCCTCAGAAGTAAGTAGGATTGGAGTCCCAGGGGTTGATGCCTCAGAAGTAGGAAGGATTGAAGCCCTTGGGAGTTTGTGCTCCTAAGTCCAAGATTGGTGTCTTGGAGAAATAGAGTTGCTGCTCTGGAGGTTGGAGCCTCACCAAAGTCCAAGTTGGAGCTTGGAAACTGATTGTAACCATCTACATCTTGTATCTATTTTACTGCAGAGTTTATATTAATAAAAGCATTTATTCTTGTTGTTCATATTGTGTTCTGAATATATATGTTTTAACTGGTAAAACAATAGTTTGAAAAAGAAATACTGGTTCAACCCCCCCCTCAGTATTTCCAACATCCTGATTTCAAATCAATGCGACAGTGCCTCTATATTGTTCATCCAAAGAAGGCTGCTTCCATTAAAATAGAAGTTGAAAAACTTTTGCATGCTAGTTTCATATACCCTGTTCCTCTTGCTGATTGAGTTTCCAATATTGTTTGTGTCATGAATAAATAAGGGACAATACGAGTGTCAATCAATTATAGGGATCTTAATCAGGCTTGTCAAAAAGACAATTATCCCACCCCCTTTATCGACCAGATTATTGATGAATGTGATAGATGTGAAATATTTTCATTTATGGATGGTTTTTCTGGCTATAATCAAATTAATATCCACCCATAGGACCAATCTAAAACTTCTTTTATTTGTCTATGGGGCACATTCACTTATAGGAAACTCCCTTTTGGTTTGAAGAACGTGAGGGAAACTTTTCAGAGGGCAATGAATGATGCCTTCCATGACATCAAACATATTGTTCAACCATACCTTGATGATTTACTTGCTCATTCACGAAAGCGGACAGATCACCTGCAACATTTGAGAGCTATATTTTTACAGCGTCGACACTCCAAAATATGACTCAATCCACACAAATGTGTGTTTTGTGTTGGTTTTGGTCGTTTTCTTGGTTTCGTAGTCTCTAAGGAAGGAATTCAACTCGACCCTCTTAAGTTTTAGGAAATTCTTGACTTGCCTCCACCTTCCAATCTACTACAGTTACAGAGACTTCGAGGGAAGGCTAACGTTTTTAGCAGATTCATTCCCAATTATGTTGAAATGGCTAAAGGATTTACTCATCTTTTGAAAAAGGGGATACCTTTCCATTAGGATCAGGTTGTGCAAGCTTCCTTTGATGCTCTTAAGATACCATGATTAGAGCATCATTAATGTATTCCCTGAATTATCCAAACGACTACTTCTTGTATCTTGTCGCTACATATACAATCATTGCGATGGTTTTAGTCCAAGAAGAAGATGGGATTGAACATCTGACATATTATTTGAGTCACAATCTCAATGATATATAAGTTAAGTACTCTTACATCGAAAAGCTAGCTCTTGCTCCTATTCAAGCTATATAGAGATTTCGCCACTATATCCTGCTTCGAAAGACCATTGTCATTTCAGATCGCAACCCTATGACATATATTTTGCCACATCAATTGCTGGGGGGAAAATACTCAAAATAGATTGTCATTTTGCAAGAAATTTTTTTGGAATTCATCAAATCCAAATCAAAGAAATCTCTATTTTTCACCGAGCTTCTTTGCAACCTTCCCTCGAATACCATTGATTCAACATCAGAACCATCAATTATGGATGAGTATTTGTTCTTGATTTCATCATCTATCCCGTGGTATGGAGATATATTGATTTATCTCCAAACCCAAACTTTTCGACCCAATACCTCTCCCTTGCAACATCGACTTATCCGATACCCAGCTAAAGATTATCTGATCATTGGCGACAATCTTTACTGTCATGGTATCGATACGATTTTATAGAGGTACCTCACTCATGTGGAAGTCGAGAAAGTTATGAATGATTATCATTAAGGTGCTTGTGGTCGACACTTATTTGGTTATGCTACTACATAGAGGATTCTCTGTGTTGGTTACTTCTGGCCAACCATATTCAAAGATTGCATTATTGCTATCAGAAGCTATCATGCATGCCATATCTATGACCATAAATCTAGATTACCACCTACACAATTGCATCCTGTCATCGTTGTTGGACCATTTTCCAAATGGGGCATTGACTTCATGACATGTAACCCTCACTCATCTGGGGGGCATGGATATAATGGATACATGAGACACCAAGGAATAAATGCTTTCAAGAGAGCTGAGAATCCCAGAAACAAACAACAAATGGATTATACTAGTAGGGTTCATCTTCCCTACCTTCTAGGCACCACTGATAAAATTTCACACATCTTAAAAAAGAACAATATAAAAGCCACTTTCAAATCCATGAGAATAATTAGAGGATGTCTGAAATCGGTAAAAGATCCTATTGATCCAAAACACCACAAAGGGGTGTACTTAGTCCCTTGATCATGTGGCAAGACCTACATTGGTGAAACCGGTCGTTCTATATTAACTAGGATTCAAGAACATGTTGCAGATATTAAACATAACCATTCCGAAGCCTCAGCTTTGGTTGAGTGCTCTAGTAAAACTAATAATCAAATTTGCATTGAAAACTCCTGCGTTGTGGCCAAAATTAAGCATTACCACCATAGAAAATTTAGAGAAGCTATAAAAATAGGGAAACACACTAATAACTTAAACCAGGATGACGGTTGGAAAATTAGTGATAATTGGATTCCTATGCTAACAAGTGATTCTTCCATCGCCTAGACAACCCCGACCTCATTGCTTCTTGGTCCTCCTCTTTCAACTACTTAAAGAACTTTAGTTAAAATAAAACTCTTTTATTTATATTTAATCCACTAGTTAACCTAACTCTAGTAATCAAAATTAAATTAAATTAAATTAAAAACTAAATTGAATTGAATTAAAATTAAAATTAAATTAAAAATTAAATCAAATTGAATTAAAATTAAAATTAAATTAAATCATAATTATAATTAAAATTGGAACTAAATTAAATTAAATCAAATCAAAATTAAATTAAATTAAATAAAATTAAATGAATTGAATTAAATCAAAATTAAATTAAATTAAATTAAATTAAATTAAATTAAATCAAATCAAAATTAATTAGATTATATAAATTTAATTAATTTTAATTTTAATTTTATTAATTTATTAAAGTAAATAAATTAAATTAAATTAACTTTAAAATAAATTTAATTAATCAATTTAATTTAATAAAATTAAATTAAAATCAAATTAAATGGAATTAAATCAATAATAATAATAATAATATAATAATAAGAATTAATTAATTAATTAATTAAAATAAAAAATAAAATAAAATAATTAAAAAAAAACACATCTTTTTTACTGTTGGCTCTTTACATTACTATCCCTACCATATCCTTTATTTATTACACATCATTCTCCGACTTCTTCACATATCTAATCCTGATGATGAGCCATGGAGGATGGTTCGTAACGTCGATACATAAAACAAGTAAAATGCGATGAATCTGGAAAAGAGAACCATATATAATATAGTTGTCGTTGTCTATTTCACAAAATGGGCAGAGGCAATGCCTACATTAAACAACAATGACAAGGTGACTGCACTTTTCTTTTTCAACCCCGTGGTTGCCTAGTTTCGTGTACCATAGGTTATAGTTACAAATCATGGGTGACATTTGCGCAATCACATGATGACTGAGTTAACTGACAAGGTAGGACTTTCACATGATAATTCTACTCTTTATTATCCACAAGCTAATGGACAAGTTGAGGCCATCAACGAAGTCCTGAAGGGAATGCTTCAAAGAATGATATGGGTTGATAAACGAAACTCGAATTTAATCTTGTGCTCTTGTTTGTGGGCATATTGAACCTCGATAAGGAATTTAACTGGATTCACACCGTTTCAATTGACGTATGGTCTAGAGGAAATCTTGATGATATAATGTGAAATTTCATCTCTTAAACTCGCAATTTCCCTATTACCAAACACTTCTGATGAAGAAGCACATTTCTTAGAACTCATCCATCTGAATGAAACTCATCATGAAGCCACATTGGCTAATGAAGTACATAAGAAACAAATTAAGGTGCAATATAACAAAAATGTCATGCCTCACATTTTTTCAAAATGAGACCTGGCCTTGCTTTATGATCAGGAAGTTGATAAACTAGGAGCAGGAAAATTTGAACCATTATGGATGGGCCTTTACATTGTCAAGTGCGTTTTGGAAAAAGGTGCCTACGAGTTGGTGGATTATGATGGAATTCCATTGTCGTAGCCCCAAAACGGGTTGTATCTCAAGCGTTACTATGCTTAATTGAGTGTAGTAAAATCCCTCTATGTATGCTTTAATTGCATGTGTGTGTGTCAATGTGTCTTTTAGTGTCTTTTATGTGGTTAAATAATTTACTTTGCATTTGTTTCAGATGTTGGAATGTTTGGAACCATTTGTTGGTTATGCCGATGGTGCTAGTTGTAGTATGCAAAACCTATCTTCTGCAGCATGGGCCATTTTCACTCCAAGTGGTGAGTTAGTGAGTTTTCAAGGGATTTGTATTGGTCGTTCTACGAACAATATCGCTAAGTATACCGCATTGATCGAATTTATCTCTGATGGCATTTCACTTGGAATTCACTAAATCATCATTAGGATGGACTCACAACTTGTCATACTACAATTGACAAATGCTTATACTGTCTGAAATCCAACTATTCTTCGAATGTTATTTAGAGTTCATCTTTCGGAAAGAAATTTTGAGTACATTCAATATCAAGATATTTCCATAAACTTTAACATATTAATTGATTCATTAGTGAACTATGTGTTAAATAGACATTTTCGACACATGTAAAAGTAAATTTTCAATTCATATCATTAGTTGAATCAGATTGCACATAACCATATATGAAAAATTTGAGAGTAAAAATAGATAGATGTTTTAAAAAAATTTACAAAATTTGTGTCTAAGACATGTTTTGTCACCTGACCTAAAAACTCAAAATGAATAAAAAATCATCCTAATTAGACCTAGTGATGCTTATGATAACAGGTCATATCCTTAGCTATCATGTATAATAGCCTCATCCAACAACTAGGAACACCAATGGTATGGCGCTGCAACCTCATAGGTAACTCTTCAATCTAGATATCTGGAATACCGAGGGTTAACCCCTCTACATGATCCTACAACTCTGATATTGTCTCAGTCAAATCCAAATCCTAGAGAACTACCTTCCTGACTTTTCTCGTGCTAGTCTACCTGCCTCCTATTGATGCCCCATAGGTTGAATAGTACCAACCTTTGCATGCATGAGAATGATTTTAATTTAGTCTTAGAAACATCTAAAACACAAAAACATGTAGAAACTTAAAAAAAAAACATTTGGTCAAAAATAATTTACCTATAGCACCCCATTGAGCACCCATTGGTAAACTCAACTCGAGATCTCCACAAAAAACCATCCCTGCATATGGATTCTCTTCGATGACAATCTGTTATGGATTGAGGAAACTAAAGAATACAATAGAAAATGTGATTGAGGACTGGCTAGCATGTCTAGCCATCAACTCAACCCACCTCTGCATCTGTGGATCTCTAGGACTAGCTACACCCAGTGTTACATGTTGAGGTTGCATCAATGGAATTCTATCTAAGGTAAAAGAGATTAAGAGTGATCCATAGCTAAAATTATTCATCTTACTACTCTTTGCCTTTGCCATGTACTCTTTCAGTGAAGAAAGTATGACCTCACACCAGTTGAATATATTTGGCTCAAGAAACTCAAGCACTTGTCTTTTTGAACTCGTAAAAGTAAATGAAAATACGTCTACTCAGTATAAGTTTAACCCTTTTTCAAATTGAGATAAACTAACTATAAAAAATGAATACCTTAGTCAAACATAGCTAAGAGGCTCCCTTGGGTATTGTTTGCTACCTCTTCGAACCTAAGGGACTACCTACAAAAAGGGATATTTGGAATTTCATTATTCGCCTCGTTTACAAACTCTCTAAACTTGAAAAAGACACCAAATTTTACCCTCGCTGGACTTGTAAAAACATCAAACAGTGATGGAAGCATCAATCATGATAAGGCTATTATTGGGAAAACTAGTGTCCATTTAGAGCTACTAGTCCCAGTAAGATGGGTAGGTAGTACCAACCTCAATCTTTCACTTGGCTCCTTGCTTTTTTCCGCTCCCCTTTGACTGATCTTTGCCACTCCTTCCTCACTTTTCCCCCTTCAAAGAACACCTGTACAGTCAAAGCAGCATAATACCATCAAAGCATAGAGATCTATAATCATAAACAATATAGGATCAGATATATATTAACCATACAAATGCATATATCAATACAAGATTCAGAGATATACAAGAATATGGAGGAAGACCCAAATAGCTTTATTGATAGAAGTAGTAGAAGAGAGGATTAGAACCCATTGATTTGACCTAGCGCCATCCTCCCAGCATGAAAGCCCTCTTCACCTCATGAAAATCTAGATCACCCAACACTATGATGTTCCACAGAGAAACCAACAACACTTCCTTACAAGATACAAAATTCCAGCCTCTAGATCTCTAGGATGAGGGATCCATATATAGATGTTTGCGGGTGGGTGAGTTAGCTTCTAGGATTTTGATTAGTGTCATCTCTCTGATAGTTCTTGGTTCCACTTGGAGATTTCATGATCTCTTACTCATCCCTGGGCGAATTTAGAGAGGCAAGTGTCATATGGGTAGTTTCTATAAGATTCTTTGGGTTTCCACCTAGCCAACTGTCTCTGCCATTTGTCTACTCTCTCTCATTGTACACTACAAAAGGGATTTTCAGTATGCATCGCACTTTTTTCATGTGGCAGGTGAGATGCATCACACCCTTAGCATTGAGTAGTCTGTATGGTCCTGTTTTGACCAGTTCTGAGCAATTTTTCAGGGAGAACTTCTGGGAGATGATGTAATTAGCTGACCTTGCTCCTTTAGGGTATGACATAACAATTTTAGGGGCTTATAAGCCCTTGGATTATGGACATATGAGATTGGGGTTGCAGTGCCCAAATATGTTTATAATAGTTACCCCCTAAAGCATGAGGTCGTGAATCTTCTAATGTCGGGTGAAATGCTTTATCATGAGGATCCAAGGTTTTTCGAACTAAAAGGTGACCTGTAATAAGATACAATACAATAAATTATCTTCATAATATTTTCATGATTTAGCTGAAGCGGGCATTCCCATGCTCAGTTTATAAATTCATTTTCATGTACATATGAAAGACAACCGTTTGTGTGAGAGACATATGATTCTGGTGGAGCCATCATCCTTTGGCTTGGATGATTATATATGCAGCTATGATGTACATTTGATGTATTTATTTTCCTAAATATATCACATCCCGGGTGGATGAAACTAGATCCGGGGTCTTCAAACTCCTTCAATCTTCGCCCGAAGTACAAGTTGATCCATGTGAAAAGATGTTCTGAAGTCGAACATGGAGCTAATGATGTAAGTTGTTAACAGGTGCAAGAGGAATCACCGATAATGATAATGACCCTCAAGGTATTACAGTACAATTCACGTGGTGTGAATATGGGACTTGACATCAAACACCATGAAAAATCTTTTGGTCGAAGGTCATTGATGTAATCTTGTTGCCGGAAGTGAGAAACTTTTCATTGAGGCATGCAAGCTTCAAAGTACTAAAAGGGTTGTTCCTAAGTCGACTTCTTGGATAATGAGCCGATGTCGACAAGAAGTGACCTGTTGTAGGAGGGCCTTAATGAATCCCATATCTACAACACAAAACGAGGAAAATGATTTTGTGGAGGTGAAAACAATCTGATGATACAAGGTTCAGGGTGGCGGTCATGAAAGAATGAAGCGTGAAGGTATTGCAACAGATGAGACATAAGTTGGGTTGGTGAATTCTCTAAGTAACTTCTCTTGAACATATCAGCGACACTGAAATGGATTGGTAGTGTTGGATACCTATACCAATAGGTTTCATATTTCATGATTGGCAAATTCAAATTCCAAATATGCTCTAATTTGCTGACACAAAGATCCCATATTTCCAAGAGAAGACAAGGTGTGTACATAGCTTCATGGTTACTAAATTTTGATGGATGGTTCAATAGTATAATCTGGATCATGCCATGTTTCAATTTTCAGTTGTAGAATAGAGAAAGAAGTCTGCCCAAACTGTTTAATCTTGGCAGACCAATAGTTAGGCAGAGAAACTAAGGTTCCCAACTGCTTAATCTGGGGCCTTGGAAGAAATAAGGGTAGTGCTAAATAGGTAATCAAAAGAAAAAGCCAATGGAAAAGAAAAGGCACATAAGGGTCTACAAGTCCAAGTGCACCCTCCAAGAAGAAACAAAAAATTCTAGGAAAGTAGGTGGGTAGGTAGATGGGGTTGCATAAATGATATTCCTTTCAAACTGAATCTTGTTGGTCAAGATAAGGAAAGCAACACAATGGAGCATGTCTAACTTTCCTTTTTCCTGTTTTGCACCCATTACTAACATCCCTACACCAGTTGTGTTTATGAAAGAATTCAAGGTTTTATGTTGGTTCTGGTTTCCTTTAGAGCCACATTTCTTGTGAAAATTTCTTTTCATTTTGATCTACTCCCTAAGCTAGGTGGTTGTCAAATAAACTTAGTGATATCACTCCTCATTCACCTTTTCCCTCCATATTAACCCCTAACTTCTATTATCTAAATTCCCTATGTCACCCTTTCCCTACTATTATAACACTATGGCATATAAACCCCAAGCATTCTATAAATATCCCCCCCCTTAGCATTATAGGCATATGTTCACTACTAGGGAATCAAATTGACACCTGGTTAGTTTGAGAACCCCAAGCCTTACCTCTTTTCCTCCTTCAGAAATCATTTAACACATTCAACCCTTCATTTTCTAAAACAACCTTGTAAAAAACCCATTTTCACCCCTAACCTGCTCAAACGACAAAATTACATTGAAAAACCCACTTTTCTGACTTATCCTAAGTTTTTGAGCTATGCACGACTTTATAAAGAAATACATTGAAAAACCATACAAATTCGCCAAAATTCCAAAGTCCTGCCGGGCACGAATTTCATGAAAAATCAATATTTATTGCCCGCCCGACGTCGTATCATCCGGACAAGTCATTGGCCCGTCGACCGTCCGATCGGGCGCCTTTCATCCAACGGCCAACATGCATATCAGACCGGCCCCGACGCCCGTAAGTTACCTTCCGATATCTGTCAGAGGGTGATGTTAGGCCTCGGCCACGCGTCACCCCCACAGCGTATCGGAGCCCCCTCTAACAATTCTGCTTCCGTATAGAAGGCGGTGCGATATCATACCGCCTACGGTTTCCGATATCCGCCAACCCGCCTTGCCAACGTCACTGCCAGCGTCATTGCTACGTCATCGCCGTGTCAGCGCCCTCGTCCGCCATTGCTCTACCTGTCCGCCACCTCACCGTCCCCGTGGACCACTCTTAAGCCGCCACGTCACCTGATGACGTCATGCTGACGTCATCCGACATGGACCCCACCCGATGACGTCATGCTGACGTCATCCAAAAAGGGCACCAATGTTCCAAAAATCCATATTTTGGCTAAAATTTCGCGTTTTTTGCACTTTTTGCAAAAACGACTGTTGTGTCTTCTGCATTCATTTTACTTCCAAACTCACACCACCTGCTCAATTCGACCTGGAGACCGTCGGCGCGCCAACCCACCTGCATTTGTGACCAGGACTGTCAGTGTACCAAGTATTTATCCCCACGAATCCTCTTTGCGCCTGGTTTTGTCTGCAAATAGCCTAAATTAACTTAAAACACAGAAAAAACATAAAATTGACCAGCAAATCCCCTATGCCTAGTTCCCATTTGAAGTCACAAGGTCGAAATTCACCGGCTAAGCCTTGTTTACCAAAGCTTTCGCAAAACCTGCATTCTGTTCGTGCAATCGTGAACAGGGAACCCGAACTACACCTAATTACCGTGAAAGAGTCTGTCAAGGACAAGTACTTGCCCTTTTTTGTGCTTTGTGCAGTATTTCAATTGCTACAATTGACCCTTTTGTCCCCTGTTTCTCAATAAATCACCTCTTTTTCCAAGAAACACTCTTGTCTGTTACTCTGGACAATAACACTAACTCACATATAAAGCAGAGTTTTAAAGTAACTATGGATACACCAGTAGCACCTGTGGCCCTCGATGTTGCCCCTTTAAATGCCCCTCAGAGAGAATCGGAGTGGAAGGCATTTGCAGATTTGGATTATCAAATCTCAGAGGAATTTCTAATGCGCAGTAAGTTCCACATCCACCTGTTAAATGAATTGAAGATTAAACATGAGACTGGAACAGATGTATTGGGCATTTGGAATTCCTTCCTCCCAATCTTCAAGCTTCCTCACGTCAATCAATTTCCTAACCGAATTCACCTGTGTGCTGATGGTTATGATGCCACTCAGAGAGCTGTGCTTGACCCTTCAGGCTCAGTTGTTTTCTATATTACCCCTGAGTTCATTAGAGAGATGCTGCAATTCAAAACTGAGAAGAAATTGGTTCCTTTATCTTTGTTTGATCTGATAAATCAAGGAGCTAAGATGACAGATGATCAGATCACCAAGCTGAACCAACTATATATTAAATTTGATACTGTGCAGTACCCTCCCATTTCTCATGTTTACCTCAACCCATTGGGCAGGGACCTTGCAGATATGATTAGTCCCATTCTGGGTTATAACTCAATTGAGTATATTGATGAAACTATACTGGTAATGATGCTCATGTTTTCCCCTGGCAAAACTCCAATCTGCTATGACTATGCCACCTACATATCAGACAAAATGCATGAGCAATTGATGAACCTATCAAGGGAAAGGGGGTTCAGATACTCCTCCTA
>APFE030298125.1:0-26210 GCA_000404065.3 Pinus taeda
TCTAGCTTCTTGACAAATTTGGAGACCGAAGGTCACTCCCGTGGGGGCGACAAGCGATTTGATGAGGCTCATGAAAGTGTGGATGCTGGATCGGGTGGGTGCCTCGGTGGAGGGGATCAACCCCCCCAAGCAACCTCTGGAGAGGGCATCAGATCTATCTGATTTAGAGAGAGAGTGGATCAATGCGTGCAAGGAAGCTCTAGAGGCATGTACTTGACAATTTTTGCATCTCTGGTTTAATATTAGTTGTTGTATTTGATATTTTGGCATCTCTGGTTCATGTAGTGAAGGGGCAGTGGCAGAGTTCATCCATTACGTTTGGCCTTTTTTGGTTCTTGTTTTCTAATGGCACTCTTTATTCTTTACTTGCAGGCAGTATAGGTGATGAATATATTATATTGTGACTGAATATTAATACTTAATAAGGGGGAATGTGTTCATACGAGTGTTCGACCACTTCTCACAAGAAGCCATGCATGTTTTTCTATCAAAAGTATTGCGCAAAGTGTTTGTGTCCCATTCCAAGACACAAACACTTTTTGCAACAATTTTGATAAAAAAGTGTGATATGGAAACAAACCAGTGTGACTTTGCTACAATAACTAGAAGACTCAGCCAAGGCAATTCCAAGTGCCTCGATCATTTGAATCCATTACTCTTATGTTATGAGTTTTATAATAATGACAGTGTTGCTTCATGTTAAGATAAAGAAGAATGTTGCTCTACAAGATATCTTATATATATATATATATATAATATATATAGATAGATGAGTAGACCTGTTTTGAATGAGTGAATGTGTTCTTCTGCGTGAGAGATGCTAAAATTTATCTCTCTTGGAAGAAAGCTAAGAAACGTTTAGAGTATTTGTACACCCATGTTTATCTAATGGCCGTGCGTATTAAACTGTAGTGTTGTCTTTAAGTTGATATTTTAATTTAGGTAGAGATTAGCGATTAGGCTTTGATAAATGTGTTTTGTTTATGAGTTCCATCATGCATATTGAATTGTACAAGCGTTTAGGTTTGATATCGCAGGATAAAAGTAAAACCTAGAATAATTAAACATACAAACTGAGTAGGTGTGACATACAAACTTGACATACACACAGTCAGAGTGGATTTGAGTGTATAGTGAAAGTAGGAAAATAACTGCTAGAGTTTAATACTATTATAGTTTAATATTGATATTAGGTTTAATTAATATTAATATTATTAATGTTAATATGAATTTTGAAAGTTTAATGTTAACATTAGGGTTGATATTATTATATTATGGTTTAATATTAATTTTAATAAAATATTTTTTTTTTTTTTTTTTTTTTTTTGTATTAATATTATATTAATACGATGGTATTTTAAGTTTTTTACAATATTATGCTCAGGTTTTTTAATTTAATAAAATTATGTTAATCAAATATTATAAATTAAATTAAATTTATAGATATAAATTAATGTAACTAAGGGTTTATAACTAGCCTAGATCTATCTTAACTTCAAATCTACCAAGCACAGAGAGTGATCAAATCTCTTTTCACTTTAAAAGAGATTTGCATCTCATGGGATTTAATCTCTCTAGACCCTTGGTAGATCCAAAGTTAAGATATATGTGGGCTAATTTATGTTTCCCCTTTAAATAAGTTATATTCCACATGAATACCATGGGTTCTCATACCATGGATCGATACCATGGGTACCATGAAGTTATTTTTATTTTAATGTTAATTATTTTTATTTTATTGTCACCAAGTAACACCGTGAATTGTATTGGTGATATTTAATTTTTAAAATATCAATAAAAATATAACTTTAACATCTGTCTCTTTCGCATGGATCAAACCATACATTATTCATGGTAGATCAGATTAAAATTTCATTTCCACTGAAATCTAGTGTGTTTCTTTATGGTTGATCGTTTATTTACGGGTCTTGCATGTGAGTCTTGTCAAGAGCTTTTTATTCTTTGAGTCAAAAGGCTCATTCTACAACCCAGTATGATGTGTAACCTCGTCTGCCATTAAAGTTGAAATTTTTCACGTGAAGAAATTGGATCCCTCTCGACTCATGTTAGATCGATATTTAAGATGGATCTATACTGGTTGTATTCAAATTGAAGCTAAAAATATCTTAGGTATCATTTCATGTGTCTTTACATTCTCAAATACCATAGCTAATACATTGCTAATTTATTATTTAATTAATATGGTTTAGTAATTTGAGATATATATATTTTTGTTATTACATAAAATTTAATTCATCTTTATTATAATTAAATAAATTATAATTTAATTTAATTTATAAATATAATAAAATAAATTAAAAATTAAATTATATTTAATTAATTTATAAAATATATTAAAATAAAATATAAATTCTAAATTAAAAGTTTAAACTAAACTTTAATTAAAAAATTAATTTAAAATTAAATTAAAACAAATGATATACTTTACTTAGGGTCAGTTCAATTTAAATTAATTCAAAAATATCCAATGTGCGGAAAGGCCTCCCTAGTCTAGATGGAAGAGATCTTGTAATGTCATGTCATGTTCTGTAAATATTTTGATTCGTCAAATTACATAAAAATAAACATAAAATTAATATCGTGAAACATTGTTATTTGGTGATAATAAAATAAAAATAATTAACATTAAAATAAAAATAACTTCATGGTACACATGGTATCGACCCGTGGTATGAGAACCCATGGTATTCATGTGGAATATAACCTATTTAAAGGGGAAAATTAAATTAGCCTACATCTATCTTGACTTTGGATCTACCAAATATTGAGAGAGATTAAATCCCCTGAGATGCAAACCTCTTTTAAAGTGAAAAGATATTTGATCACTCTCGGCACTTCACAGATTTGAGGTTAAGATGGATCTAGGCTGGTTATAAACCTTAATTAAATTATAAACCTTAGTTACACTAATTTATATCTATAAATTAAATTAAATTTTAATTTAATTAATAAATTTCCATTTTAATTTATAACATTTGATAAATCATATTTTTAGAATAAATTAAAAGCCCTAACATTATATTAATCACAGGGTTTATAATATTAATCCTGGGCTTTATAATCCTATGGTTTATAATATTAATTTCAGTGTTTATAGTATTAATGTTAAGGTTTATAATTTTAATCATGTTTATAAATCTATGGTTTATAATATTAATCTTAAAGTTTATATTATTAATGCTAATAATATAATCTTAGGGTTTATAATATTAATGCTAGGATATATAATGTTAATTCTAGAGTTTATAATCCAAGGGCTTGTAATATTAATCTTAAATTTTATAATATTAGTGTTATGGTTTAATATTAATCTTAGTGTTTTATATTAATCGCGGGGTTTACAATATTAATAATAAATTTTAATGTTAATCTTATGATTTATAGTCCTAGGGTCTAATATATTAAACTTAGGTATTGATATAAAATCTTAGGGTTTAGAATATTAGTCTTAACGTTGATGATATTGGTTATTAAAATGCCAATGTATATAATATTAATATTATGGTTTATATTCTTCGGGTTAACAATATTAACCATAGGGTTTATAATATGAATCATAGGGTTTATAATATTTATAATCTTAGGGTATATGACATTATTCTTAGGGCTTATATTCTTAGGGTTTAATATATCAGTATTAATATTTATAATATTAATTTTAGGGTTTATAATATTTGGTTTAATATTGTGACATTAGAATGGTACAAAAATCTATTTAACATAGCATTGTGACAAACAAAATGTCAATGTGATAATCAATCTAACAATCACTATCTCAATGTTACATTGCATTGCAATTTTTTCAACGTCACATTGTGACATGACAAAATTGGGGTTTAATATTAGGGTTTAATATTGGCTTTAGAATATTAGGGTTTATAACATTAATCCTACAGTTTATAATATTAATCTTTGGGTTTATAATATTGGGTTTTAAAATGTTAGGGTTTATAATATTTGGTTAATATTAGGTTTTAATATTGTGACAAAATGGTACAAAAATATATCCAACATCACAACATCACAACCTAACAAGCATTGTCACAATGTGACAATCATTATCAAAATGCTACGTTACCTTGCAATTTATTCAATGTCACATTGCGACATTTTAAAAATTAGTGTTTTTAATATTGGGTTTAATGTTAGGGTTTAATATTAATCATGGGGTTTGTAATATTAATCCTAGGGTTTGTAATATTAGTCTTAGGGTTTAATATTAATCTTACAGTTTATAATATTAATATGAGGGTTTATAATGTTAGGGTTTAATATAAGAACAACAAGGCACACCAGATAACAGAGGGGAAGAGGATGCAGATCAATGGTCCAAATCTAGATAAATTTTGAAAAGGTAGAGATTATAGTGCATTAGAAGGTGGAAGCATCCCCTTGATTGGAGGCAAGGGGAGTGAAAGGATTCCACACCTCTGAAAGTTCAAAAAAGAAAAATAAAAAAAAAGAGCAGCCTCTTTGAAGGTGAATGAAAGGATTCCACGAAAAAAGCAGCCTCTTTGAAGGTGAATGAAAGTTTCCATGCCTCTGAAAGTTCAAAAAAAGAAGAAGAAGAAGAAGAAGAAGAAGAAGAAGAAGCCTCTCTGAAGGTGAATGAAAATCATTTAGCAATTGTAATTGCCACTCCCTCAAAAAAAAAGAAAAAGAAAAAGAAGAAGCCTCTTTGAAGGTGAATGCAAATCATTTAGCAATTGTAATTGCCACTCCCTCACAAGGAGTTTGGTGAAAAGTTGAGAAGAAGAACGGTAGAAAGGGGTAGGCTAAGTGTTCTTTCTTACACTTAGACCTGGAAATTTTAGTTTGATTTTTCTTTCTAGGTTTTAGTCTTTGGTTGGTTTTTCGAATGCTTTTAGAATCTACAAAATGTAAGTTTGTTCTTTGAATAAAATTATGATTTTTCCTTCGGGAAAAAATGCTAAGGTTTAAGATATTAAATTTAAGGTTTGATATATTCATCTAAGGGTTTATAATATTAATCCAATGGGTTATAATATTAATCATCGGGTTTATAATCCCTTAGTTTTATAATATTAATGCTAGGGTTTATAATATTAATATTAAAGTTTATAATATTAATCATATGGTTTATAATCCTAAGGTTTCTAATATTAATCTTAGGATTTAATATTAATCATTCTCGCTAGGTAACAATCAATGTGATAATCATTGTTAAAATATTACATTACATTCCAATTTATTCAATGTCACATTACAACATTTCAAAATTAGAGTATAATATTAGGGTTTATAATATTGAGTTTAATGTTAGGGTTTAATATTAATCATAGGGTTTATAATATTAATCCTAGGGTTTGTAATATTAGTCTTAGGGTTTAATATTAGTCTTAGGGTTTATATCATTAATCCCAGCATTTCTAATATTAATCTTAGGGTTTAATATTAATTTTCGGGTTTATAATATTAATCCTAGAGTTCATAATATTAATCTTAGTGTTTATAATATTAATCCTAAGATTTAATAGTGATTCAACGGTTTATAATATTAATCTTAGGGTTTATATATTAACCCTACGTTTTATAATATTAAACTTAGTGTTTATATTATTAACCCTAAGGTTTATAATCTGAGGGTTTATAATATTAATCTTAGTGTTTATAATATTAATTCTAAGGTTTATAATATTAATCCTAAGGTTTATAATATTTATCATAGGGTTTAATATTAATCTTAGGGTTTATAATATTAATTGCAGGATTCATAATATTAATCCTAGGGTTTATTAATTTTATGGTTTATAATATTAATCTTAGGGTTTATAATGCTAGAGTTTAATATATTAAACTTAGGGTTTGATATATACATCTTAGGTTTATAATATTAGTCCTAGAGTTTGTAATCCTCATGATTTATAATATTAATGCTAGCATTTATAATATTAATCCTAAGGTTTAAAATCCTGGGGTTTTAAATATTAATCTTAGGGTTTATAATATTAATCATATGGTTTATAATCCTAGGCTTTATAATTAATCCAATATATGATAATATATTATTATAATATTAATTATTATTGTAAATGTAATACAATAACACTAAATCCTAAGGATTTGTATGAATGTTAATCCTCATGTTTACAATCCTAAGGTTTATAATATTAATCCTAGGGTTTAATATTAATTTTAAGGTTCATAATATTAATGTTACAGTTTTGTTGATGACACTAGATATTGCCAACATACAGGGGATCTCCCCGATATAAGGTCCCAACTAGACCTCACACCGTGGTGTAGGAGTCCCATTCGGAATATGACCAATTACCGTTTACTTAAAGATATTCCTTGGCTTTAGTTGTGAGCACGGGAGAGAAGTGCAATTGTCTTTTTGAATCAACAATCTAGTATGCCTTGTGTATGTTTGATTACCAATGTATCTGGGTTCTTCTACTGCAAAGGGGAAAGGAAGTAGCCCTCTCAAGAGAGAAGTAATAGTACTACCCTAATGTAGACACACGTGAGAGAGAAAGGTTCGTCTAACATCAAGTGAAATAGTTGACAAGGATGCGACAATCATTATAACCATAACAACACATTTCCAACAAGGAGCACTGAAGTAACCGAAATAGTTCAACTAATCTAGTACTTAATGAAAACAAAAATGAACCATAAACAGGCAAAGAATAGTCTTAGAAATATTCACAATCCATGTGCGAAAATGTGTTGGCTTGAAATGGCTTCAATATTAAGTAAAAGTCCCAAGATACATAAATGCAATGAGCACCACTAGCTCCAATAGTGGAGTGTTAGAGTTACTACTTTCTCCCCAAAAGTACTAACTTTATCTCTCTAATGCCTTATGGGAGAAGCAAAGGTTAAAATTCCTTTACACGGGGAGTAAGGATCTATTTATAACTTGAGGAATGTCCTTTCCCATTCTCATGACTCTTGACTTTGTAACTTCTAGTGACCGTTAGACTTCTACAACCTTTGGAATTCCAAATGACTTTTGGAATTACATATCATTTTTGATATTACATGTCTTTTGGAGTTCCATTAATCTTTAGTCCATACATGACTTTTGGGCTTCCACTCATTTGTCCATTACAATGATTACAATAATGCATCATGACCTCCACATCATCGTATGATGAAACTAGACATGTCACTATCTTGGCAGTGATTGATGACATGAAATTTCTCTAGTGGTGACATAACTGCCACTGTAGTTGTGCTTTGTTCATTTTCTGATCATAGTGCTTTCACACTCCAAAGAGTCTTCAATCTTGGAGTCTTTGGGGTGCTTCAATCATCAAGTTTCGAGTGTGTTCATGGTTCTTTTTATGCTTCCTTTATTTATCCTCTTTTCCCGATCTTCCTTGCGTATGCTTGCCATGAGGTCCCTGGAATACCCGTTTCTACAATCAATCATGACGAGCAACCATCAACCTGAAAATCTCATATTCTACCATGTTTTGTGCAAATTTTCATGTTTATGCCTTTTCGGTGCGCTCAAAGGGGTCAAAAGTGCTTAAGGGAGCACTTTGAAAGGATGGAGGGATGAAGAGGAGGAGCTTCGAGGCTTCGACATGCGCTCTTGCACTCAAGGGAAGAAAGTAATAAACGTAGGGCACATGTCATAAGTCTGAAGGATGAAAGAGAAGGCTTTGGGCTTCCCAAGTGCGTTGTGTGCTCAAGGGAGAGAGGGAGGGAACAATGTGCGCTCTCAAAGGCTAAAGGCTGAGGCTTCGTGCCTTCAAGGTGCGCTCATGCACTCAAGGGACCTTAGGAAGGGCACATTATTCAACATTGAAGGCTAGAGCTTTGTTCCTTCGGAGTGTGCTCAAGAAGTTCAAAAGGGCGAAGACCGCATAGGGGAAGGTTGAAGGATTGAGCTTAATATATTTAGGATTTTCCAGTGTGCTTAAGGAGGGTGCACTTCTTCAAGTCGAAGGAGTGTGTTCAAGGAAGGCTTAATCATTTTGGAGGTCGCAGTTCTGAACAAGGAAGGGGATTTGTGCTTTGGCAGTGTGCCTAATTCTCAAGGAGGGCGTAGAGCATACTTTCAAACAACGAAGGGTCTCCCATCAAGGCTTCGAAGTGATCTTATGCACTCTTGGCCTTAATGGGCTTGCTTTGCAACCAAAATTTGTCTAAGTCTAGGTTTTAAGGAAAGGGGTGAACATGATGAGTTTAGACATAGAACCAAGCGCAATGCACACTAACTCATCGATAAAACTTATACCAAATTTATCAACAATAAACATACATCAAAACGCCATTTTTTACACATTCCCCAAGTGCTACTAGTGAAGTGTGTGCGACTGTGACCCAAAAGTGTCATTTGATAACACAAAAATGTTGCGACTATTCAATGCACGTAGAGACGTTCTAATCAATTTGACGACACTTGAGAACATTCAAGAAAACTTATAACATATAAATAAACATGAACGACACTCGACGAATGAGGTGAAACTTGATATTGCGATGAAGTAGGCTCCAAAATTTGAATGTAGTGAAATTTTTTGGAGGGTGTTGTAGGAACGACAACACTTGGTGACACATTGGGTGAACTTGAACTTCTCTGTCTAAGAGAATTTTTTGGTTAAGGGTTAGACCTTAAGGAAGTATTGATTGCCCTGAGTTCCCCCTTTCAACCTGTTTTTATACATAGCATATTACTTTTCTCTACTTGGTCGAAACACATACATAAGATACACTATATCACAATTGTTTTGATACAGGAAAGGGTAATGGTCATGGAGAGTTATGATTTTCAAAGTATTTATCTCTGGTGTTGCTTCGCCGCCAACATGCCTAGACAATACCTCGATGGAGTCAATTCAGGGGCACAAACGTTGCCTTGCTGCCAGTGAGCCTGGATAACACCTTGACGAAGTCACTTGATTCACCTCCTTGTGCAGGTAGCCTTTCTCTTATTTCACCCTTTATTTATTTATTTTAGTAGAATTGTTCATTCACACTTATTATCTTCAACGAGTGAAAGAGGGATCCTATATTATTGAGATCAGAGGAGGTTTCCCCTTCAGAGAACTATTTTTAGACCTATGATATTGGTTTTCTTGCTTTAGATTCCCTCCTTATCCCTTCTCTACTAGATTGGAGAAGAATTAACACACAAGTAGATGCGCACGATGGTGTAGATTAAATACTAGAATAGACACAAATTGTATAGGTTACCTCAAGGTTATCCTATTGGACATATCATATTTTCCATCTGGACTTGGCTCAACCTATGAAATTTTCCCAAACAAAGAATGGGAACAACGAAATACAAGCATTGTGGTTGTCACACTTCTCTTTAATTGCACCACAAAGCCTTTTGAGCCATGCATTTTTAAACAAGGGTCTTATTTATGTACATTGACGGACTAACAATACACAATAAGACATGACTACATACCGGACAAACCACTAATGCAAACGAAAGAAAAGCAAAGAAAAGAAAAGACTCAACACAATATGTACAAGAAGTGCAACTTGTAGCTACTACGAAAAATAATGTTTCAAGTCTTGGCCATTTACAGGAAGGGGGTCAATCCTCTCGTCTAATATTTTAACTTAAAGGAATTTTGGCTAAGATTCTGTTCAATAATTGATGGTCCAATCCACAAAGGCTGGAAATTTGTGTGTTTACCTTTGTCTTCATGGGGTTTATCCCATTTCAAAACTAGGTCGCCCATGTCAAATCTCTTTTCCCTTGCGTATTTTCTGTCAAACCAATGCTCTACATGGTTTTGATTTAAAAAAATACGTTCTTTGGCCTTGAGTCTTTCTTCGTCAAGTTTAAGTAGTGTATCTATCCTGCTCTGAAGCAGGAGAAAAAGTTTACCTTGTGACTCTTAAGAGAGTTTCAAGGTTGGAAGATACATGTTCAGAGGCAAGATAACTTCTTTATCGTAAGCTAGGAACTAGGGAGAAGTTTTCAAAGAAGGTTTAGGGGTAAAGAGCATTGATAAAATCCTTATGCCAGTTCCTTGTTCAGAGAAAATGATCTTCTTGATTATATGGATAATATTCTTATTTGTTGATTCAACTAGACCATTTCCCTGGGGATAATAGTTAGATGCATGCTTTAAAAATATCCCATTCTCTAATGTAAATTAATAAAGTTTTAATGATAAAAAGTATGTTGCATTATTAAAGACAAGTGACATAGGAACACCAAACCTGGTTATATTGTTTTGTTGTAAAAAGTGCATGACTTCCTAATCATTTACTTGTCTGAGAGGAACTGCTTCTGATCACTGGGTGAAGTAATATGTTGTTGTTAGGATATATTGGTGTTGCTTTGATGAATGATGGAAATTTATCCGATCACATCAAGGCCCCATTGTTGGAATGGCACTTCAACTACTTCTGGTAGCAATGGGGCGGTTGGCCTTTGATCACGGTCAACGCATCTCTGACATGTTTGGCACTTGTAGACATAAGCGTGAGCTTCCTTAAATAGAGTGGGCCAATAATAACCAACCCTCATAACCTTATGTTTTGTTGTGTCATCTGCATAGTGGCCACCTTTCGGCCCATCATGTAAATATTTCAAGTCCTTCTTTGTAGACTGCGGCTCAAGGCACCTCAACAGGACATCATCATGGTGCTTCTGTAAAAGAACTCCATGTACCAATTTATAAGATAAGGATTTTAAATGGATTTCCCTCTTTTGTTTATTCATTAAGTGCGAGGGAAATTTTCCATGCTCCAAAAAATTTCATATATATGCACACTAAGGCATTGTTGACGTGGACTGAGGAACATATTCAATATTGTAGATTTTGATTTCTTTCTCCCACCATGAAAGATCTTGTTCATGAGCATCCCTTGCTTCAACGACTAGATTAAAAAGACCATGACCCTTTATGGTATGAATTGGTTTGAATTCCATATCATACTCTTAAAGACAGGTCATTCAGTTATCCCTCTTCTCACCCAGCTCTTGTTGCATGAACAATGTTCTTACTACCGAATGGGGTACAAATAAAGTCGTGTGAGCTTTCAATATGTAGGGCATGAATACTTAACTTTCTTGTATACTGCATACGCTTATTTATCAATGGCAGGATAATTTAATTCGAGCCCTTGTAGACTAGCTCTCATAAAAGAAATCAAATGCAAACTCCTTCATTATATTTCTGAGTTAGCACAACAATAATTGACAAATCTGAAGTGAATGTATAAAGTAAGAAATCTTTGTCATAATATGGACTGAAGAGTGTGGGTGCATCGACAATAATTTTCTTGATTTGAGCAAAAGCGTCTTTCTCCCATTTGTCCCATTTGTATACTCTATCTTTCTTAATCATCTCTTATATAGGTTTGACTATCTAAGCATAATCATATATTAATTTCCTCAGGAAATTGTTTTTCCTTAAGAAAGACTGCATGGATTTCTTATTCACCAGGAATGGGACCTATGTGATAGCCTTAATCCTCTCGGGATTAATCTTGATTCCTCTCTTTGCTATGATGTGCCCCAGTAAAATCTCTTCAGACACACCAAATACACTCTTCTTGGGATTAAGGAAAATCCCATACTTTCCGATTGAATATCTGCTTTATATGACATACTTGATTTGAGCATTTCTTGGAAAACATAGTAACATCATGTAAATAAACAACAACGGTTTGACCTATATGGTCATGAAAGGTGATGTCCATCGCTCTTTGGAAATTTTCACTACCCTTTATTAGTCCAAATGGTATCCTCTTGAAAGAGAATGTTCCCCATTTAGTACAGAAGGTATTCTTTAATCGATGGGTTCCGATACTAGCACTTGATTATAACCTGGAAATCCATCTAATAGTGAAAACATTTCAGACCCAGATACTATTTGGAGTATTTTCTCCATGGATGGAACTTGATAGTTATCTTTATCAGAAGCCTGATTGAGATTTTGAAAATCAACACATAAATGTATTTCACCAGAATTCTTTCTAACTGGGACGAAGTTGGAAACCCATGTGGAATGTATAAATTTAAAGATGATCCGGGCATCCAAAAAAAATTTCAATTCCTTCTGAATAAGGGGTTCCAGTGTTGGGTGAATTTTCGTAGTTTATGATAGAATGGTTTCACCCCTTCTTTTATATGAATTACATGTTGGATGATACGAGTGTTACAAGTCTTTAAATCATCGTATGTCCATGCGAACACATCTCGATACTGCTTGAATAAGAGGATAAATGCTTTTCATTCCTGTGGAGAACAACATGTATCGAGATTCACATACTTAAGATCTTGTGGGGTTCCCAGTTTGACTTGTTGAGGTGCTAGTTTTAAACTCTGAGTCTTCTTGTTAGTTGGTTCTATGAGCAGGTTATGCAGATAATATAATTTCTCCATGGACACCACACCTTTTGGCATGGTGTTTCCTTTCGTTTCATTGGATGCTTCCTGCAGAGCCCGATCATGCTCATCCTCCTCTATGGCAACATCTTTAAATATATCAGTAGTAGGCATAAAGTGTAGTGTTTGTTGGTCATCATTGAAAATGTGTAAATTAGTAACATTGTGTGACACACATGGTTTATATAAAATTTCAATAGAAAAAAAACATTTTTCAATGGCGACATCCTAGCAGTTTCTTTTCTAATGCATCTATTGTCACGTTTCTAACTCTAGGAACATAGAAACTATTGGAAGCTTTAAAATGATTTATCAAACACCATACCTCCTGCTAGTAGTTTTTAAGATGTGGTGAAACACAATGTATAGTATCTCGTACCTGACGAGTGACCACCTCTGAGTCACCAATTACCTTTAGGAACTCTACCTTCAGGTCTATAGACTTCTTCAATCTGAGTACAAGTGCTTCATATTCGTTAGTGTTATTGGTGCACTTGAACTCCAGATGGAATGCAAGGATGTGCTTCTTATTTCTTGGGTATGTAATAACACAACCTACTCCAAAACCATCCGGTGTCTTTGAACCATAAAAATATAAATACCAAATATTATGAGCTACCGAGCTACTTCATATACAACTATTATTGATATTACTACTACTATGTACATCTATTTTACGTGTTTAATTTGCACCAACTGGAGAACAAGGAAGGAGTTCCAGCTGTGTATCTAGTGGAATGGGTGATAGCTATGCCTAATAACACCCAAGGTCAGTTTCGAGAAAGTAATTCCCAAAAATCAAATCAACAAAAGCGAGATGCTCATTGTGGCCCTCGAGTAGTGTCACGATGTGCTTCATGTACGACTTGGTGTTCACTTGAATTTGATTATTCCTACCCTTATATGGAAGCCACAAATGTGACTAGTCTGTTGCGAAATATCCTTGTAATTTTCTAGACCAGTCTTTGTTAAGTAATACACCATAGGCTTCTGGTATGTCCACAATTACAATATTTATACATTGGTGAAATCGTTCATCTTTTGTAATATGATAAGCACATTCCTTAGCTCACCAATAGATGGGATATGAGACTTGTCCAGCTGAATAATCTGTGCATCGATTTTCTCCCATTTGGCATTTATTTTCTTTGCTACTGATAAAGGCATTACATTTATAGATGCACTATAGTCTACTAAACAACTGTGGACATTATAATTGAAAATTACAAACGTTTATAGAAATGGAGGGCAAAGAGTATTAGCTTGTAATGATAAAGCATTTACTTTAGATTGAAGAAGACTAGAAAGATTACCTGACACCTTTTGAGAAGAGGAAAATTTATCACCTGTCGAAGGCCAGGAAAAGGTCTGGATGACAAGTTCACACTAGCATGCAATCTTGGTGAGCTCATAGATGGAAATGTTGGCTCATGTCTTCTTCATATATTTTAGAATGTTATAATCAATTGTTTCCCCTATAGCAGGTGATGCTGAAGTGTCTGAAGGGGTGGATTTATTTGACACTTCTAGAGTGCTAGAATTACTCTTTCCACTCAAGGAGTTGTTCTTGGACTTGGATGCATCTCCGGACTTACTCTGTGTATGCTGAGTAAGATTTACAAGTTGTGATATTCTACTCAATAATTTCTCTTTTAATTACTGGTTAGCCAATTCATGTTCAAATATAGGCCCTTTACTCCTTAAAATACATCGTTTGTTTTTCTTCCGAGGAGAATGCTCATTTTGTGGTGATTCCATAACATCCTCCTTATCAACGTTGAAGGTACAATGATATGCATTTACTGCATGTCCAACACCTTTGCTTTCTTCAGCCGCTGCACGTACTTTTGTTTCCTCTACCTGTTCAAACTGCTCATCTACTAATAGAGCGTCTATAATGTGTGCATTCAAAGTGTTCATGTTGTGATTCCACTGAGGGAATGTTGTTTTTTTTATTTTTTTTTGTTGTTTTTGTTGTTTTTTGTTTTTTTTGTTGTTTTTGTTGTTTTGTTGTTTTGTTGTTTTTGTTGTTTTGTTGTTTTTGTTTTTGTTTTTTTGTTTTTGTTTTTGTTTTTGTTTTTGTTTTTTGTTTTTGTTTTGTTTTTTGTTTTTGTTTTTTGTTTTTGTTTTTGTTTTTTGTTTTTTTTGTTTTTTGTTTTTGTTTTTGTTTTTTTGTTTTTGTTTTTGTTTTTGTTTTTGTTTTTGTTTTTGTTTTTTTTGTTTTTGTTTTTTGCTGAATGACATCAAAAATAATTATCCATGCCAATGTTTTCTATGTTCATCATGACATTCGAACTTTGTGTAGACTTGGCGGGATGATTGTTGTTATTTCTATTTTTCCTTCGAAAAGGGAAGGACTTGGGAGGCTTGCTGTTAGAAAAAGTATCACTTGACATTTTCTTTAGTTATGAAATTTTATTGGTGAGCGTATTCACTATCTTGGTCAAGCTTTTTATATCTGGTGATTCCTTCTGTTTAGCCTTACTAGAAGAAGGTTGTGACTTCCTACTAGTCTCTTTGGAGTCCTTTGATTCCTCATCATTTTTAATGACCCCAATCGCATGCAAGTCCTTCTCAATGATGATTGCTTTAACAAAATTCAAGGCCAAAGTTTCTTTTGCAGCTCTCTTTACAAATTGTGAAATACTAGTAGGTAATACAACTGTGTAATAACCGATAGTGATCGAATAATGTGGTTGCATTTCTTGGGGAAATTTATGCAATATAAGATTGAATCTTTGATTAAAATATTTCACTTGCTACTTTTCCCCCATCTTCATTCTTTAGAGCTCTTTGAGTAGCATGGCAAGAGTTTTGTCGTCAACAAACTTCCGAAGGAACAATTTTTTGAACTCCCTCCAAGTATGAATCAAATTGGAGTGAATACTATGGTACCATGATGCTGCTTTTCCTTCTAGTGTATATGGGAAAAGACTGCAAGAAACATCGCCATACCTCACCTCCATCATTCGTAAATGCAGGTAAAAATCACTGAGGTGGTCTTCTGCCTTTGTCCTCTTGTTCATATCATACTTTGCAAGCATTTTTTTTCCTGATGTCTAGGCATCCTATGCAAGTTATCCAGAAGAGTAAGAGGCCCTTGGGCCATCCAGTCCAAATCTTGGTCTACCATGTTCTCGTGTCTGCATTCTCCCTCTTTATCTGAATTAGAATAATCCTCATAGAAGGAACAACTGTATGTTACCTGTATCCTTCGTTAAAAGGTGGAATTTCTTCTTGGTTTTCAAAATCGTATGTAGATTCTTCCAACCCTTCCAAGGTGGAAAAAACCAAATCTTCCACTGTGGAAACCAAGATATCAATACTAGTTGTATCTCTTTTCTTTGGAAAATGTGGAATATCCTATGATTCGGAAATTAATTCAATAACCTTTGTGAGTTGATGGGCTACAACTCGAATTTCCGAGATCTGCTCGTAAGTAACTTCGCAAGTGGGTTCCGGGCCTGGTTGAGAATATCCTCCCGCCTCAGGGATCCGGGAAGTGCTCTTAATATTTCTACCTTGATCGAAATAAGAATGATTAAGGTGTGTGAAGTGATCAACCATAAAACAACTAGTGCCAGAATGTTGATGGTGCTGGATATCACCAATATACAGGGGATCTTCCCGATATAAGGTCCCAACTAGACCTCACATTGTTTGGTGTGGGAGTCCCATATAGAATACGACCCAATTGTCATTTACTTAAATATATGCCTTGGATTTAGCTATTAGCATGAGAGATAAGTGAAATTGTCCTTTTGAATGAGCAAACTAGTATGCCTTTTGTATGTTCAATTGCCGATGTATTTAGGTTCTTCTACTACGAGGGGAAAATGAAGTGGGCCTCTTAAGAGAGAAGTAATAATACTACCCTAATGGAGACACACGTGAGAGAGAAAGGTTCGTCTAACATCAAGAGAAATAGTTCACAAGGATGCGGCGATCGTTATAAGCATAACAAAACATTTCTAACAAGGAGCACCTAAGTAACCAAAATAGTTCAACTAATCCAGTACTTAATGAAAACAAAAATGAACCATAAACATTCAAAGAATAGTATTATAAAAATTCACAATCCATGAGCAGAAACGTGTTGTCCTGGACATGATTCAATATTAAGTAAAAGTCCCAAGATACATAAATCCAATGAGCACCACTAGCTCCAATAGTGGAGCGTTAGAGCCGCTACTTGCTCCCCAAAAGTAATAACTTTGTCTCTCTAAAGCCTTATGGAAGAAGCCAAGGTTAAAAGTCATTTACATTAGGAGTGATTATCTATTTATAACTTGAGGAATGACCTTTCATATCCTCATGACTCTTGACTTTCTAACTTCTAACGATTGTTGGACTTCTATGACCTTTGGAATTCTAAATGACTTTTGGAATTACATATGACTTTTGATATTACACGTCTTTTGGAGTTCCATGATTCTTTAGTTTATACACAACTCGGGCTTCCATTCATTTGTCCTTTACAATGATTTCAATAATACATCACAATCTTCACATTAATATGTGATGAAAGTAGACATGTCACTATATTGGATGACTGGAACTAGCAGTGACTGATGACATGGACTTTCTTTAGTGGTGACATATTTGCCACTATATTTTCTCTTTGTTCATCTTCTAATCATAGTGCTTTCACCCTCCAAAGAGTCTTCAATTTTAGAGTCTTTGGGGTGCTTCGATCATCAATTTTCATGTGTGTTCTTAGTTCTTTTCGTGCTTTATTTATTTATCCTCTTTTCCCAATCTTCCTCATGTATGCTTGCCATGAGGTCCCTAGAATACATGTTTCTGCATTCACTCATGACGAGCAACCCTCAACCTGAAAATCTCTTATTCTACCATGTTTTGTGCAAATTTTCATGTTTATCCATTTTCGGTGCGCTTAAAGGGGTCAAAAGTGCTTGAGGGCGCATGAGTAAACGTTAATAGGATGAATGACTAAAGAGGAGGATCTTCGGGGCTTTGACATGTGCTGACGCTCTCAAGGGAAGAAAAAAATCAAGGTAGGGTACTTGTCACAAGTTTGAAGGACAAAAGGGAAGGCTTCGAGCTTCCCAAGTGCGTTGTGCGCTCAAGGGAGAGAGAGAGGGCGCAAGGTGCACTCCCGAAGGCTGAAAGCTGAAGCTTCGTGCCTTCGGGTTTTGCTCATGCACTCAAGAGGCCTCAGGAAAGGCGCATGACACACTTTTGAAGGCTGGAGCTTCGTGCCTTCGAAGTGTGCTAGTGCGCTCAAGAAGTTCAGGAGGGCGCATGTTGCATAAAGGAAGGTTGAAGGATTGAGCTTTGGGTCCTTAGGATGTGCCAGTGTGCTCAAGGAGGGTGCACTTCTTCAAGTCAGAGGAGTGTGCTCACGAAAGGCTTAGTCATTTTGGAGGGCACATTTCCAAACAAGGAAGGGGGTTCGTGCTTTGGGAGTATGCAAAACTCTCAAGGAGGGCACAGGACACACTTTCAAACAACGAAGGGTATCCCATCAAGGATTTGGAGTGTGCTTATGTGCTCTTGGCCTTAATGGGCTTGCTTTTGTTGGATATATGACCAAAGTCCCACATTGACTAGAAGTGGGGAGGATCATGGGTATATAAGGATGGACAAATATCTCCATTCGTATGAGGCCTTTTGGGGTAAGTCCAAAAGCAAATCCATGAGGGATTAGGCCCAAAGTGGACAATATCATACCATTGTGGAGATATGTGGTGTCCAGAGTCCTTACAAATGGTATCAGAGCCAAGTTCCAAAGTGTTGTGCCATACAACAACCCCCCATTTCATATCATTACTATTCTAAAAATATAATGTGAAATGGGTCCCTTTTAATTTTTGTTTCAAATTGGTATCAATTTAGAGTTCTATTTCAAAAAAGGCTCGAATAAAAGGAAACATTATTAAAGGGCCAATCAAAAAACCCAAACATAAAATGATTTATCTTTATCATTGCGATAAAGCGATCGCAAGATCGCATATCGCAATGACAAAGAAAGCACAACTTAAAGGACAGCTTGGTTTTCGCCGAAGCGAAATCGCTATCGGATATCGGCAAAAGCATAAAGTAACATAAGTAACAACCCTTGCTCCGATGCGATGCGAAATCGGCAATCAGCGATCGGCGATAACACATAAAGTACAAATAAGCTCCCCCTCTCCTGATGCGATGCGATATTGCTATCGGCGATCGGCGACTCACCATGCCCTCATTCTAAACGACCCTCCTAGCCGTTCCCGACGCGATACAATATCGCTATCGGTGATCGCGGATTCCAAACAAAACCAATGTAATAACTTAGCATTTCCCCGATGCCTGATTGCGAAAAGGGAAAAAGCGCAGTTTTCAAAGAAAAAGTCATAAATGGCAGTTTAATATGATTTATTCGTAATTAAGGCAATATCCTTTGAAAAGCCGCTCATCCGTGTTCAAACCGCCAAATCGCCCAAGGCATGCTTCAAATGAATCATTCGGCCATTAATCGAAGCGACTAGAATTAATGAGATTGATAGGCCACAACGACCATTTAATGAGAACAGCAGGCTTGCGATCTATCCACGGATTTGATCCAAAGGCCACCTTAAGTCAATTGATCACTATGAATGCATCCAGATATATATACTTCATTCTGTTTAATTCATGTTATTGTTGCCTGTGTTACGCCTATCTTTCGCTCTGTGCAGGATTCTTCCATAGAAACAGAAGAAAGTGGGATGGGAAAGAAGTCCAAGAAGACCACAATGCCTACTGCTTCGCCAGCCGCGGGGCAAACTGTTGTTGATTTGAGCGGTAAGAGCAAAGGGCTTATATCAGATACAACGTGCTTGGGACTTACCAGGACCACTTGGAAAGGGACGTATAATTTGATTGAAGCAGAAGAGCCGAAGGTGACCGAGGTAGAAATCTCATACGATAATACCAGTAAATTCGACGCCAATTTAAAAGACTTGGCCGACTCCTTTCTGCACAGAATAGAGGCCCGGGAGAAAATTCTCCCATACACGGATGTGGTAAGGTGGGCAATCCAAGAACTCCCAATTATCAACAGATTGTTTAGCACTGCGGACGGGAGGATTTTCAGTTCTTTTTGAGCCGAAGACCTAAGGCTAATGTATCACCTACCAGCAGAAGAGAAAAAATATAATGCGACATTTTTGGAGAAATTTTGAGTAGAGAACAAGACCGAGTCTGAACCAATTTGAGGCTGGAGACAGAACCCAACAAAACACAAGCATGAAACCTCGGGTAAGTACTCAGTTGACTCCCTATGTTCTCCTTACTGCTATGCTATAATTATGATGTGTAGGCTATGGGGATTGCATGACTCTGCCAATTTTACCATAGAAATGGTCCCCTTAATGGAGGCAGCATGTAGTGGCGAAATTATGGATTGGGCGGTTATATTATCCGACAAGTTAGCCAAAGCCATCCTCGATTTCAGGTCTAACTATTGCGTCACAGAAAGGGTTATTCCGCCATTCTATTACAGTGCCTATGTGATGGATGTGTTGTGTTTTAATTCTGAATTTCCTGTACTGGGATGGAGGTGGACGTCGCAAGACCCTACACCCATTCACATTTATTATCAAAAATTGTGGAAGACTAATTATAAGCACCATCTTTATCAAATCTGCAACGGTTTTATGTTGCCAATTCATTATTCCATTTTTGATAAACCTGCCCCAAAGATTTCTGAGCAAGCAGGGGTAGATTTGACTGCAGTAGCAAGCTGGTTTGGGGAGGAAAAATTCACCTACATCAGAGTTTTTGGCAGTCAAGCCAGGCCGCATGTGCTGCCACTTTACATCCCTGATAAGTTACTTTCCAGGGAAGTAGCTTATGAAATCAATGCTGAAGGGGTTACTCAAACCCTGAAAAGAGAGAGAAAACATGTTTGGCCTTCTTTTCCCTTACGGATTGGCATTTATACCCTGCATGATATTAAACATGCAGAGAAGGAAGCTGGGAAAATGAATTTGCTCACTCTGGCTACTCTGCCAAGCAGGCAGTATGATCCGAGGAAGATCGCTTACAATGCGCTCGACCAGGCCAAATTGGCCAAGGTCGAGCACAAAGAAGACAGATTTGAGGATTTTTTTGCATCGACTGAATCGATGTATCAAGTTAAGTCGCTTGCTAGAAATGTGTATAATGATGAAGGGCTAGTCGAATTTAACAGAATTAGAGAACATAGGTTGCAAACTCTGCCTCTAGACCTGTTAGCGACTGTTGCGACGACAACCAGATCAAGCGAGCCTGAACGACAAAGTAATACACCACCTCCTACTACATCAAAGCAGCAGGAGGAAGTGCATAGCCAGCAGCAGGAAGTAATCCAGGAAAATGTGCAGCGACAAGAAACCCAGGCGAAAGCCCAAGAAGAGAGCAGCTCTAAAACAATAATGATATACTGGTTGATCCGAATTTGCTACAGCAATGGCAGCAATTCAGTACAATTATCAGTAACCTAGAGTGCTCGAAAGATGATGAGGTTTCTAAAGAAGGCGACACGCAAGAAGCGACATCGAAACCGGTTTCGGGTGAAACCAGCGGCCTACCCAAATCAAAAGAAACAGAGATAATTCCTAAAGATCCAGCGGGAGAAATCATTTTGCAAATCGAAGAGATTCCCCCTTTGGGTGTATTTTATAGCCCTAAGCATAAAGCTATTGTAAAGCGATAGAGGAAAAGGAGAAGAACTGATCAACCTTCCCCGTTTCCTGAATTGACAGTAACGGGAAATGTTGTGTGGAAAGAGGAATTTGACCCCTTCGATGACTTAACCAAGATATCGCAATTCGCTGGAGCATATTCAGCAGCAACCATTGATAAAGCATCGGAGGTAAGCATTTTATTGAAGACCAAGGACCAAGACATCTCTTCGCTACAGGCGAGATTATCAGAAGTTCAGCAGAAGGCAGAGCAGGCGGAGCAAGAATTGCTAGTGCAACAACAGAACAATAATCAGCTGACCAAGCAATTACAAGAGCAAAAGCAGAGGATTGATGAAGGTGCAATCCAAAGGCAAAAGGAGCTATCGGTGGCACTGGAGCAATTAAGAATATAAACTGAGGGAACAATGAAAGAAAAAGATGAGCAAATTTCTCAATTGACCACTCAAATTGAGCAAATGAAAAAGCTCCCTCAGGTAGACGAATTCAAAGCAGAAGTGCTTCAGTTAAATAAGGCATTGATTAATCAAGTTAAGCTACTATGTCAGCAGATTACACAAGCAGAACCATTGTGCGAGTTGGTAGCATCCAATAGAGAAAAGGTAGAAAAAGCAAGGACCGATTTGGATCAGGCCGAAGAAACACTGACAAACTTTATAGAATTGCAGGATTCCGATATAGGATGGGCGACTAATCTACCGAGAATTCTGGAATCGCACAAAGAAATATTATTCACAGAATGGCAATCGCAACTAATGAAGGCAGAAAGAGCAATTTCCAAATGCAAAACAACCACTGGAAATTTGGTTGAATTAGTAAATAATACACTTTATTTGCCTAATATGATTTCCCAATGTACTCCAGGTCAATTAACAACGACAAATATATTGGAGCACTCATGCTACCCGGAGCTGGAGAAAAACGGAAGATTAATCACTGGAATCAACAGTTTGACATGGGATGCTTATTGGTTCTTCTTGATCAAGCCATACAGCCAAAGAGCCACCTTGAAATGCCTTACGGATGCCGTGGGGTATATTATACCCGACATTCAGGATGCCACCTTCGCCGCCCAATTCAGTTTGCACCTCAACAAACCGCCAGAAGTGGAGCCGATGCTTGTGATAAGCCAACTCAGGTTTAAGGGCAAACAATCTGAGTCATGACTCACATCGCCGACTTCCAGATCGCCCCTGAGAAATAGATCGCACTTACTGATACCAATTTAGTAGGATTTTGTTTGATAGATTTTTTTAGCTTAGTAGTATTTATAGACCCTTTCATGCATTTAGAAAGGGTCGTAAAGTTTTGTATATGACTTAAACCCTGAAGTTGCACTATTGTACTTCAGGGATATTTTGTTATGAAACTGGACCAATTATTCTTAATTTAATGAGAAAGGTTTTTATGCAAATGTTCACTACTATCATTGTTTAAAATCATTTCTGTGTTGAAGAAGGAATTTTGAATAGCGATTGATATTTCGGATTGAACTGCAGCTCACATGGTACTATTATCTGCATCTGTACTCATTTTTGTTATATGAATTGTTGTTTAAATCGCTCTTGCTATCATCGCTTATATATATATGTGCTTTTCGTAGCATTCCTTATACATTCCACTATTGGTTGTTTATCGCATGCTTCCCTTTCAATCGTATATATGTATCGATGATATAAACAGTGAATGCTGTAATTTGTGTTTATCGCTTCATTGTGACTATTCATATGAAGTAATCTTTGAATGATTGAATGTCTCTTATTTATTTTACAGAGTCATCTACATGCCTGTTAGATAGATAAAGATTATTTAACGCTGCATTCCGGATGAACAAGTTGTTCCCGTGATTAGTATTAGTTTCCCTATTTCTGTCAATAGAATAAGCTAGTCGCCTATCACTTAAGCAAACTATTCATCACCCATCCATCCCTTTTATTTTATTATCGGGAAACTGGTCCTATTATCTCCAGTCGGAGCCACCATCCCAAATGGAAAAGGAGCGGTACTAAGGTCCGGACCGGGTGGTTACCCCCAACGTTGTGGCAGCGATTTTCGAGGCCTCAACATTTCTGGTGCTAGAAGGAGGGCCATCCGCTATGAATGGCGAGTAAGCCAACACTTACAAACCATTCAAAGAGTAATTCACCCTCCGCCTCTCCTCGGACATCTCGTTCGCATTCTGAATCTCCAGTATCCAGACGAGATGAAGAAGAATCAACCACTACTGCTCAATTACATCATACTTCAGAACACTTAAGTCCGGAGTCCCCTGAAGTTCAATCCATTATCCAGAAACTTCAAGGCTTCTCAATTTCCCCTCCTAGATCTGAAGTATCACAAGGCAGTCAAACTTTGCAATTTCGCCTACCCCCTCACCTTACCAGACTCCAAAGAAAAAAGCTAGGTATTGAACCACCCGAATTTCCTTTACCCGAAAGGAAAAGGATCAAAAAGACCGCCGAAGGTTCTGGTAGCGAAACCTTTTCTCCATCATCTTCCATTTCATCATCACCTGTGCGAAGTCAAACACCCACTTCACCACTTCATATCGTTGTTCACCAAGGGACTTCATCTCAAGCATCGCAATCTTTTCAGTCTGTACTTCCACCTCCCCCTCAAGCACCTGGAACACCACAAGCAATCGTTGGTAATCCTAAAATGGCCCAAAGACCATGGAGAAGTCCTGGTGCAGTCACCATGCCTACACCTTTACATCCTTTACCCGATTACCCAGAAAAATGGTTACCTAAGTTCAATCCAGATGCTGGAACTTCGGCAGAAGAACATATAAGCAATTTTATGTTGTCAGTCAATCTAAAAGGAGTCACTGAAGAAGATGTGGTAGTAAGATTGTTTCCCTATTCACTACAAGGATCTGCAGGGTCTTAGTATTTTTCCTTGCCCTCTGGATCCATCACAAGTTGGAATATCTTCCAGGAACAATTTCTCACCAAATACGGCGATGACAGATCCTTAGCTACACTTTTCCATGACCTTTCCAATTTAAGGATCGAGTCAAGAGAACCCATTAAGGAGTTCAAATCCAGATTCAACAAACTCTTGAACAAAATCCCCATTGATGATAAGCCAAACGAACAAGTTAGAAGCGAATGGTATATCACTGCTTTGCCTTCGAACATAGCCATATTTGTCGATAGGGCTAAACAGCGTACATTGGCCGAAAACATGAAGGAAGCACTCGCTGTGGAAAAGAGTGTAATCGCCTTAGAAAATAAAACTACCTTGGAAGAAAGAAAATCTAAAAAAGTGTCCTTTAAAGATGACTCTAAGAAAAAGATTACTAAGGATCCATATGACATGGAGGGCCTTCAAAAAGTCCTTAAAACCATGTCGAACGAAAGGTTGAGATCAAGAAACAAGTATCAGATTCCTCAACGAAGGAAACCATATAGGAATTTCAAGGAAACCCGAGTCCAAACCTCCAAATGTTATATCATATGCAGACTCAGATCCCGAGGAAGAAGAAGAGGAAGAAACAGTTACACCATCTGAAGAAGAAGAAGAGGAAGTAGTTGAATGTCACGGGATGTGGGACTTTATACTCCCTAATTCCGATACTGACGCTGAGCAAGAAGCCTTTCCTGTCACTACAAGGAGTAAAGGTACTCCCGAACCCGTTCAAGCTAATCCAAAGAAAAGGAGTGCTGGAACCAATACTGTAAAGGAAAAGGTACCCGCTAGAAATCCAGCCGCAACAGTATCTAACAATCAGCCATCATCCTCCACTATACCTTCGTCATCTAAAACATTGGTAGTTTCTGATTCGATGGATTATAACATTGTCAATGACATGAAGAAAACTAAGGCAAACATCACCATGTTTGAACTTAGTAAATTAAAACATCAGCAAAAATTACTACTCAAAGAAATTAACGTTGTTCCTTCTTCACCTCTTCCCACCACTAAAGCTGCAAGCGACTCAGGGCAACCCCCTACTGGTAGAATTGAGGCAACTGACACAATTCTGATTGGACATAGATCAAACTCCCATACCCCTCCTTTCCTCTTGACTTATGAAATTTATAATCGAAATCTACACAACTGCTTAATTGATTCTGGGGCATCCTCGAATATAATGCCTGCTTCAGTTTGCTCTAAACTGAATATAGAACCCCAGAAGTCTTCTATTCACATTGTGCAGTTAGATAGAACTAAAGTTCAAGTTCTAGGGGAAATAAACTATGTAACGATCAGGTTATCGGCATATCCAAGAATAGTCCAAAGGATTGATATTCTAATCGCTGATATACCTGAATTCTATGGGTTGATTTTAAGCAGGGATTGGTCAGAAAAGATCCATGGGTATATCTCCACTGATTGGTCACATATGTGGCTCCCCTATAAGGGCAAGCCCAATCAAATAAGGATCGATCGAGATAAACATATGACGCACACTGTTACAGAATTTGAACAAGAAAATCAACCAGTTGCGTTCAACAACAATATCCTAGGAAATTATTCTTCCCAGTCATTTTTCAGCAATTATATTGCCCAGCCATCTCCTTTCTCAGTCAAGAATTTCGCATCACAAATTGAAAACTTTTCATAGACCGACAGGTCTAAATGCGTTAATGTTGCTGAGAATGTTGTAACAAAAACTGTAGATAATTCATTATTTTGGTCTTTATATTTTGATGGATCTAAGTCCAGTGAAGGATCAGGAGCAGGTTGCATTTTGGTCAGCCCGCAAGGAGAAAAAACAATGTTGTCTTGTAGATTAGAATTTGAATGCACCAATAACACAGCCGAGTATGAAGCGCTAGTCCAAGGATTATACAAAGCAATCGGCCTCAAAGTTCAAAACTTAAAGGTCTTTGGCGACTCTGAGATTATCGTTAAATAGGTAAGGAATACAATTCATTGTCTTGAACCATCTTAAGCATTATCAATCGCTGGTACAAGAGTTCACCTCCCATTTTTTAGCATTCAATATTTCTTCCATTCCCAGGGCACAGAATTCCGCATCCGATTTGCTAGCCAATGTCGCTTTCAAGCTGCTCCCTTCCGAAGACTATAGTCCAGATAGGTTTTCAGTAGAATTACTTTTTAGGCCATCCATTCCTGACAATGTAACCAATTGGAGAGTGTTTAACCACAATGATGACATTTTACAATTTCTAACCTCTGAAAAATCCTATGACAATCAAATCATTGAGGAA
>APFE030298125.1:40238-55214 GCA_000404065.3 Pinus taeda
CCTCAGGTAGACGAATTCAAAGCAGAAGCGCTTCAGTTAAATAAGGCATTGATTAATCAGGTTAAGCTACTATGTCAGCAGATTACACAAGCAGAACCATTGTGCGAGTTGGTAGCATCCATAAGCAAAAAGGTAGAAAAAGCAAGAACCGATTTGGATTAGGCTGAAGAAACACTGACAAACTTTATATAATGGCAGGATTCCGATATAGGCCGGGCGACTAATCTACCGAGAATTCTGGAATCGCACAAAGAAATATTATTCACAGAATGGCAATCGCAATTAATGAAGGCAGAAAGAGCAATTTCCAGATGCAAAACAACCACTGGAAATTTGGTTGAATTAGTAAATAATACACTTTATTTGCCTAATATGATTTCCCAATGTACTCCAGGTCAATTAACAACGACAAATATATTGGAGCACTCATGCTACCCGGAGCTGGAGAAAAACGGAAGATTAATCACTGGAATCAACAGTTTGACATGGGATGCTTATTGGTTCTTCTTGATCAAGCCATACAGCCAAAGAGCCACCTTGAAATGCCTTACGGATGCCGTGGGGTATATTATACCCGACATTCAGGATGCCACCTTCGCCGCCCAATTCAGTTTGCGCCTCAACAAACCGCCAGAAGTGGAGCCGATGCTTGTGATAAGCCAACTCAGGTTTAAGGGCAAACAATCTGAGTCATGACTCACATCGCCGACTGCCAGATCGCCCCTGAGAAATAGATCGCACTTACTGATACCAATTTAGTAGGATTTTGTTTGATAGATTTTTTTAGCTTAGTAGTATTTATAGACCCTTTCATGCATTTAGAAAGGGTCGTAAAGTTTTGTATATGACTTAAACCCTGAAGTTGCACTATTGTACTTCAGGGATATTTTGTTATGAAACTGGACCAATTATTCTTAATTTAATGAGAAAGGTTTTTATGCAAATGTTCACTACTATCATTGTTTAAAATCATTTCTGTGTTGAAGAAGGAATTTTGAATAGCGATTGATATTTCGGATTGAACTGCAGCTCACATGGTACTATTATCTGCATATGTACTCATTTTTGTTATATGAATTGTTGCTTAAATCGCTCTTGCTATTATCGCTTATATATATACGTGCTTTTTGCAACATTCCTTATACATTCCACTATTGGTTGTTTATCGCATGCTTCCCTTTCAATCGTATATATGTATCGATGATATAAACAGTTAATGCAGTAATTTGTGTTTATCGCTTCATTGTGACTATTCATATGAAGTAATCTTTGAATGATTGAATGTCTCTTATTTATTTTACAGAGTCATCTACATGCCTGTTAGATAGATAGAGATTATTTACGCTACATTTTGAATGAATAAGTTGTTCCCGGGATTAGTATTAGTTTCCCTATTTCTGTCAATAGAATAAGCTAGTCGCCTATCACTTAAGCAAACTATTCATCACCCATCCATACCTTTTATTTTATTATCGGGAAACTGGTCCCGTTATTTCCAATCGGAGCCACCATCCCAAACGGAAAAGGAGATGTACTAAGGTCCGGACCGGGTGGTTATCCCCCAATGTTGTGGCAGCGATTTTCGAGCCATCAACACAAAGTTAGCCAAGTAGATGAATCCTCGGAATGCCGAACGAAGGTGGTGGGCCCCGGTAATATCACAATGGGATCTCTGGATGAGCTCGGTTAGATAGGCAGTGTGCTCCAGATTCTTCAAGGACATGTCCTGGTCCCAACACGGTGAAGATGAGTTGACCTAGGATAGAGCAAACTCTCAAGGCAGGTGGTGCTCCATGTAAGGTGTGTACTTCCAATGCATTGGAGCAGAGAATCCTGGTTGGTAGAGAGTGGACAGATGGATAATCGTTTGAGGGGAGGCTCGATGGTCCTTTGTTCGAGGGGAGGATTGTTGGATATATGACCAAAGTCCCACATTGACTAGAAGTGGGGAGGATCATGGTATATAAGGATGGACAAATATCTCCATTGGTATGAGGCCTTTTGGGGTAAGCCCAAAAAGCAAATCCATGAGGGCTTAGGCCCAAAGTGGACAATATCATACCATTGTGGAGATATGTGGTGTCCAAAGTCCTTACAGCTTTGTAACCAAATTTTGTCTAAGTCTGGGTGTTAAGGTAAGGGGCGAACATGATGCGTTTAGACATAGAACCAAGCATGATACACACTAACTCATTGAGAAAACTTAAAATAGTTTGATCAACAATGAATATATAGTAAAACACCACTTTCTACATGTTCGCCAAGTGCTACTATTGAATTATCTGCAACTGTGACCTAGAAGTGTCGTTTGATAACACAAAGATGTTGCGACTATGCAATGCACCTAGAGATGTTATAATCAATGCAATGACACTTGAGAACATTCAAGAATGTTTATAACATATAAAGCAACATGAATGACACTCGACAAACAAGGTGACACTTGATATGACGATGAAGTAGGCTCCAAAATTCGAATTTAGTGAAACTTTTTGAAGGGTATTGTAGCAACGACAAGAGGTTTATAATATTAATCCTATATATGATGATTATATTATAATAATATTAATTATTATAATTATATCTTAATTATAATATAATACTAAATCCAAGGATATATTATTATTATATTAAGATTAAGATATAACAATATATGTTTAATGATATATTAGGTTTTTATAATAATTGATCTAGAATTTAATATATTAAATCTTAAGATTAATCATTATAATAATATTACATTAATATTAATAATAAACAATAATAATTATAAATATATTATTATTACAATACGATGAATTAATATATTTTAATTTAGTTATAATTAATAATATTATAAACTATAATATAACATAATAATACTCTATAATATAATATATGATTACAATATAATGATATAATATAATTATATATTAATTCATATCAATATCAATATTATATCAAATCTCCCTAGCATTTTATTTTTTTCTTATTCTTTATGTTAATATTTTCATTCACCCTTTTTATATTCTAATATTATCCAATATTTAATAATAATTTTTCAATTCTAAATAAAACTAAAGGTGTAGTTTAATTTATAGACGAAATATACTTTTTCATCGGAATCTACCAAAACACTTTCAAGAAAGAATGTGATTTTTTGTTGTTTAAAATGCATTTTTGAATACATGAATAGATTCAACACCCTGAAAACCCCCATGGGAAATTGAATTCTGTAGATTAAACAACTTAAACTCAAGTTTTTAAAAATCTCCATGGGATTTTGTTTAAAATTAACCAAAAAATTGTCGTGTAAAAGACCATTTTGTATATTAGACTACGCCGAAATTAAATACTAATTATTTCACATTTTCTCTAAAATATTATTATTAATTTGAACAAATTTTAAATGTTAGATCAATTTTAGTTATTATTTTCATTGTTAATTATGAAGAGATATCAATGTTCACATCCTTTTTGTAGAAATTATTGTGTAGATCTAAAACTGCTCATGAAATTTACTAAATCACAACACTCAAATCTACTCTACTCATCTGCGAAATTGAATTTACAATCGAGAACACAAATCATAGACATGAAAGAAGAATTATCACACATACACGAATATTTATCTAGGGGAAAGAAACTGCTCAAAACCTCTTCCTATATGTATTTCATTAATCAAATAATAGAGATGAAATGCATTTGTTTCTTAAGCCTAAGCACAACTTACAAGTGTATAGTCTATCCCTCTACTTGATTGATTGACTTTGGCTGACACTTAGCCAATTTTCAAGTCCTCCAAGCTCATATTTCCTTGCATCATTCCTTGAGGAATTAGGCCCCTATTAATTAGGAAATTTCTCAATTGGAATTGCATAATTACTTTATGCTCATTCTTTTGCTGCATGCATCACTTGTACACTTTAGAATAGTCTACAACTGATAGTACACTGCCTTGGAATCTCCATCTCAACTGGGTAACTCAAATTCTCTTTAGGCGTTAGTTATTTTTGGTTGATTGATTAGTTAACAGGTTGATCACTGAGTGAGTTGAAGTTACACTTCCACAACTTGGTCTTCCACTAGTTCCTCTAATAGTTAGAACTAGTTTAACTAACAATAAATCAATTTAATTGTATTAGATTGCTACAAATTATCAAACGCTCATTCTTATCTGAAATCAATGCTTCAAACTTGAATTAGTTGAGTTAACTGAGTGAAAAAAGCCATGCACCTTAGTTAGCTACCTCTAAGATTTTTGATGAAATGGAAATTCAAATTTTCTCTAGTTTGACCAAGGCAAACTCAAACTGAGATTTTCTTGTTGCATTTTCAACGCTCCCTCTCAACAAGAAAGGGATTATCAGTTACCCTGATCCTACCTCTATGGAACTCGGATTTTCCTCTTGACAAAGCCTTTGTCAAAATGTATGCATCTTGTTCCTCTGTTGGAATGTATTCCAACAACAAAATCCGCCTATGCACACAATCCTGTGGATGGTGATATCATATATATTTATACTTGGATAGATCATGACATACATGATTTTCAAAGAGTTTGATACAACTCTTATTATCACAATATATCACAGTTGGATCCATCATTTGAACAAACAATCCCGCAAGAATCTTTCTCATCTAGATCGCCTCACATGCTGCTTCACTGGCAGCCATGTACTTTGGTTCTATTGAGCTAAGTGCCACAAATCTTTGCTTCCTTCTATACCAAGAAATAACTAAAGATCCAACAATAAAAATTCCTCCTGATGTACTCTTATGGTCTGATGGACTCCCTGCCCAATCTGCATCTTCCAAGCCATGTAGCTTCACTCCCTTTATCCGTCTTTACCATAGTCCAAACTGGGTGGTGCCTATGAGGTACATAAGAACATGCTTAACTGCCTTCCAATATAATTTGGTTGGCCTAACCATAGCTTGACTCAATTGTTTCACTGCATAACACATATATATGATCGTGTGTTCACACGATACATTAGTGAACTCACAAATTGTCGATAAATGGTAGCTTCTACTTACTCACCTAAAGTGGCGTCCTCTTTCCTCCAACTTTTTGCTAGAGGAGTCTCCATGGTTCTGCTACTCTCCATGTAGAAATTCTTCAATATCTCATTATGATACTTTCCTTGAGAGACAAATATTTCCCCATCTCCTTAACATCCAAACCGAGAAAGTCGTGCATGTGTCCCATGTCCTTCATTTCAAATTCTCTTGCAAAGTCCTCATTGCAGGATATGATCAACTTCTCATCACTGGTTAAAATAAAATCATCAACGTTAAAATAAAATCATCAACATATAAGACAACAATTAATAATTTACATTCTTCCACAATATGATAAATCTTTGCATATGCTTCACTTTCAGTGAAACCAACTTGGTGAGATAATTGTCGATCCTGGTGTACTAAGCAGGGGGTGCTTGCTTGAGTCCATACAACGATCGCTTGAGTTTGCACACACACAACTCTCAATCAAAGGTCTCAAAACCTTCTAGTTTCTCAATGTACACCTCCTCCTTAATAACTCCATTGAGGAATGTTGTGTTTACAACCATTAGGCAGATCTTCCACCCCATCCACCCAGTCAGTGCTAGAATTGATTTAATCGATGAGTACCTTGTTAATGTAGCAAAGGTCTCCTCATAGTCAATTCCCTAAACTTGAGAGAACCCCTTAGCCAAAAATTTGGCTTTTTACTTATCTATGCTTCCATCTACTACATGCTTTACCTTGAAGATCCATCTCGAACCCACCACTGATTTATCTTCTGGTCTTCGGACCACTTCCGAAATATTGTTCTTGACAATGGAATCATATTCATCTACCATTACATCAACCCATACAGGTTTCTCTACTGCTTCCTTGAAAGAGGATGGCTTAATCTCTACAAGTTGAGTCATTAGAGCCATGTATCCAATGTATTGGTCAAGTGACCTTCTCTTCCTGCGTTGTGAAGTGGGTGCTCCCGCATTCTCTCTAGCATCATGCAATAATCTCTCAGCTTGCCTGGTTATTTTCCTTCCTTCTCTAGATTTTTATTCTTGAGTATCTGTCTCCACTCTCTACTCCTCAACTTGTGGCTGCTCCACATCTTCCCAAGGTTCTTTCTTTGGAGCCAAAGTATATTTATCTGGTTGCAACTAAAGCTCCCTCTCAAGAGGAAATCTCATTGCATTCTCCTCATCAAACTTCACATCCCTTCACACAACTATCATTCTGAGGGATGAGAAGTACACACGGTAGTTGTCATGAGTTTCCATGTACCCCACAAATACCCCAAATCTATTGTCAGCTCTAGCTTCTTTCTTGATTCTTTGAAGACATAATAGTAAATTGAAGTCCAAAAATCATGAAGTGTGACACATTCGGATTCCTCCTTGAGGAAGCTTCCTCCGGTGTACTCATGCCAAGAATCCGATGAAGACTCATGTTTTGCAAATAAACCACTTTGTTTTATGCTTCAACCCACAAGTGCAGAGGTAGGCCTTATTCATGCAACATCGCCCTTGCTGCTCCCATAATACTACAGTTCTTCCTCCCAACCACCCCATTCTGTTGTAGGTTGTGGGGTGCTATCAACTCCCGTTGAATGCCTTCCTTTGAACAAAAATTTTTAAACTCCTTCGACACATACTCACCTCCATTATCTCTCCTGATATTCTTCACCTTCTTGCCAATTTCTTTCTCAACCAGTGCCTTGAATTCAACGAACTTGAAGAATGTTTCATCTTTCTTCCACGTGAAGAAGATCCAACACTTCTATGAGAAATCATCTAAAAAGATAACATAATATTTGTGCCTGGAAGTGGAGGCTATTGAGAAAGGTCCACAGACATCAAAGTGGATCCTTTTGAGGACTGCATGTGATTTGTTGTCTCGATCATGGAAAATGGATTTTGTGTACTTCCCCAAGGTACACCCTTTGCATGTATCATGTTTCTTTAGTGCTCCTTTGGGGAGGCCTGTGGTAATCTACTGCATAATATTAAAAGCACCATGATGAAAATGGCCAAGTATTCTATGGAAAAGTTCGTCGACATCACAACTCTACACCTTCTCTGCCTTCATGCTTAATGTAGCACAATCTTCCACATCTAGCTTGTACAAGTTCTTCACACAAACCCCAATTGGCTTCACTTGTCCCGTGGCTATATTTCTAAGGAATGCTTCCCCTTAGATGAACATCACATCGTAACCATGGTATTCCAATAATGCAATGGAGAATATATTTTTCTTTAGACCCGGAACAAACATCCTTGGGTTATGTTTTAAACATCACATCCTTGAGCTTGAGAAGGGAGCCTGACTCCCTCTGAAAGGTTATTGTACCAATCTGAGTTGCGTTGTACCTTCCATCATCTTGCATCTCAATGTGCATCTGGATATTTTTATCCTCCAATTCACTAAAAAATTATTTGTTCCCCATCATGTATAACAAGGCACCTGAATCCAGGTATTACACACACCCCATCATTGTGCTCGCCATGCATGCGATGAGAGTGAAGTCATGCTCCAAAATGTGAAGCCAAAGCTTCATCTTCCACTCCTCCTGAGGTATTCATTCTTTCCTTATTGTGTGGACACTTTGTGGCATAGTGCCTGAGTTAATGACAATGAAAGCACTTGATTTTGGACAAGTCTTTCTTCTTTCCCCATTGACTAGATTTTGCTTTGGATTGGTAATTATTCCCTGTTCCCTTATTTTCCTTTCTAGCCAAGGCACAATTTTTTTCTTCATCCTCACACTTGGATGAAGTCCCGTCTCTAGTATTCGTCCTTATTTCCTCTTATACCAAATCAGACCATAAGCGTTCCCAATTTGGTAGTTTCTCCCTCCCATTCACCGAATATTGGTAGTTGTGCCAACTCTTTGGGAAGGCATATAAGGGCTAGGATTACCAGATCATCTTCTACAACCATAACACTAACACTACCAAGTTCATCATGACATTGTGTGAAACTGCTCAGGTGATGTGGTATAAGGTTGTTCTTCTGCATCTTGATATTTCAAAGTTTGCTCTTGAGCGCCAGCTTCCCGTGGTCACTACTGTTCTGGAACAAATCTGCGAGTGCTTGCCACATTTCATGCAGAGTCTCTTTCTCATGGATATTTGAGACAATATGATCTCATACTCCCTCTAATATGATTTGCCTCACCTTGTCTACACACTTATTCCATTCCGCTAGATTCTGAGTATCAACTGATGTTGGTTTCGAGAGAGCATTATCAACAAATTCCTTCAACCCATTATCTTCTAGCATTGTCTCCATGCAGTCCTTCCAAGCAACATAATTTGAGCTTCCCTCAAGGGCATACTCGAGGCTTATTCCATAAAAAGCCATCCTTCTAACTCTGTAGAATTGATCCTACGAATTCGATCCTTCTGCAATAATAACTTTGAAATCTCTTTTCTAGTGTGAATCCTACTCTGGTACCATGTAGAAATAATTGCGTAGATCTGAAACTGCTAATGAAATTTACTAAAACACAAGACTCAAATCTAATTTTCTCATTTGCGAAATTCAATTCACGATCAAGAACACAAATCATAAACATCCAAGAAGAATTATCACACATACACATAGACTTATATAGGGGAAAGCAACTACTCAAAACCCATTCCTATATGTGTTGCATTAATAAAATAATAGAGATGAAATACATATGTTGCTCAAGTCGGAGCGCAACCTGCAAGTGTATAGTCTATCCCTCTATTTGACTGGCTGAATCTGGCCAACAATGGGCTAATTTTCAAGCCCTCCAATATCTTATTTCCTTGAATTTTTCCTTGAGGAATTAGGCCCCTTTTAGTTATGAAATTCCTCCATTGGAATTGTGCAATTCCTTTAGGCTCATCCTCTAACTGCATGCACCACTTGTACACTTCGGAATAATATATAACTGATAGTACACTACCTTGGAATCTCCATCTCAAATGGGTAACTCGAATTCTCTACATGCATAATTTATTTTGGGCTGATTGATTAATTAACTAGTTGATCACTGAGTGAGCTGAAGTAACACTTCCACAACTTGAACTTCCACTAGTTTCTCCAATAGTTAGAGCTAGTTTCACTGACAATAACTCAATTTAAATGAATCACATTGCTACAAATTAGCAATCACTCATGCTTATCTGAACTCAAGGCCTCCAAATCGAATTAACTGAGTTAACTGAGTGAAAAATCCATGTCACCTCAGTTAACTACCTCCAAGATTTTTGCTAAAGTGGAAATTCAAATTTTCTCTAGTTTTACCAAGGCAAAGTCAAACTAAGATTTTCTTGCTGCATTTTCAACACTCCCTCTCAACAAGAAATGGATTATCAGTTACCGTGATCCTGCCTCTATGGAACTCAAATTTTCCTCTTGACAAAGCCTTTGTCAAAATGTCTGCATCTTGTTCCTCTGTTGGAATGTATTCCAACAACATAATCTGCCTTTGCACACAATCCCAGAGATGGTGATACCAAATATCTATATGCTTGGATCGATCATGAAATACAATATTTTTATAGAGTTTGATATAACTCTGGTTATCACAACGAATCTTTCTCATCTAGATCGCCTCACATGTTGCTTGACTAACAACGATGTACTCTATTTATGTTGAGTTGAGTGCCACAAATATTTTCTTCTACTATACCAAGAAATAACTACGGACCCAACACTAAAAATTCCTCCTGATGTACTCTTCCAGTCTTATGGACTCCCCTCCCAATTTGCATCTATGAGGCCACATAACTTCACTCCCTTTGTCCGTATGTACCATAGTCCAAACTGAGTGGTGCCTCTGAGGTACGGAAGAACATGCTTAACTACCTTCCAATATAATTTGGTTTTCCTAGACATATCTTGACTCAGATGGTTGAATACATAGCACATATCAGGTCATGTGTTCACAAGACACATTAGTGTAACTTCCACTTCGTTACTTGTAGTGGCATCCTCTTTCCTCTAATTGGTCGCTAGAGGAGTCTCTCTGATTTTGCTACTCTCCATGCAGAACTTCTTCAGTATCTCATTAGCATACTTTCCTTGAGATAAAAACATTTCCCCATCTCCTTTCCATACTTCCAAATCGATAAAGCAGTGAATAAGTCCCATGTCCTTCATTTCAAATTCTCTTGCAAGGTCCTCCTTGCAAGATCTGACCAACTTCTCATCATCGGTTAAAATCCAATCATCAACATATAAGAAAATAATCAATAATTTACATTCTACCATAATGTGATAAAGATTTTCATCTGCTTCACTTTTGGTGAAGCCCAACCCGGTGAGATAATTGTCGATCCTGGTGTACCAAGCTCATGGTGCTTGCTTGAGTCCATAAAATGCTTGCTTGAGTCTGCACACATGCAAGTCTCGATCAAAGGTCTCAAAACCTTATGGTTGCTCAATGTACACCTCATTCTCAATAACTCCATTGAGGAATGTTGTCTTTACATCCATATAGTGGATATTCCACCCCATCTGCACAACTAATGCTAGAATTGGTCTAATGGATGAGTACCTTGCTACTAGACCAAAGGTCTCCTCATAGTTAATCCCTCAACTTGAGAGAACCCCTTGGCCAATAATCTAGCCTTGTTATTCTCTATGCTTCCATATGTTGCATGCTTTACCTTGAAGATCCATATCGAACCCACCACTGATTTATCTTCTGTTCTTGGGACCACTTCCCAAACATTGTTCTTGACAATGGAATCATATTCCTCTACCATTGCATCAAACCACACAAGTTGTTCTACTGCTTCCTCGAAAGACGATGGCTCAGTCTCTACAAGATCAGTCATTAGAGCCATGTAGCTAGTGTACCGATCAAGTGACCTTCTTTGCATGTGTTGTGAAGTAGGTGCTCCCACATTCTCTCTAGTCTCTCGCTAATCTAAGTTGTGGAACCTTGGTTAATTGGATTACATAGTTTGTCTCCCACATATTATCATATTGTGTGGTGACTTGAAGCATAAATATGTCCCAAAGTAAGTAACCTCCAAGGGATTGTTTTTCTTAATCCATTAATACTATTTGAAGGGTTTTGTGTCAAAATAGAATGCCATTAGTGCAGCTATCATATCCATGGCATACTAAATGAAGCATGAATTATTTTTCAAGTTATCTTATCCAAATCTTAGGAAAATAGTTACCCTTGAGAAAGAAAAGTCTTCCATGAGCTTGTTGGAGGAATGCATGGGCTCTATTGAGCTCTTAGTCTCACTAATACATTCCGTGTGCTTGAACTATGAATGAAGCTCCTTTATCTCATTACTGTCAGATGCTAGTAGCTTTAGTTAATTCATATTCAATGTTCCACCAAGTTTCCTAAAACAAGGGGTGTGCTGGAAGAGGGAAACACATTTGAAGGATGTGCATAGACACCCCCAAATTTTCATTAAATCATATGAAAAACAATGACAAGTTACAAACATGACAATGAAAGCATGAAACAAATATTAACATTTTCTCTAGGGTTTCCTATTTTTTTGGTCTTTAATTTTGTTTTTAAAGGTAGTTGGGAAAAAATCACTGACAAGTGTCTTGGGTTCCCCTTTTCGGGAGGGATACCCTAATAATGTTCCTTATTGAGATGGATACGCCAAGCATCACCCCAAAAAAGAAAACATTCCTCCCTATATCTCTCTAATATTTTCTAAAAGGGGAATGTTGGGAAATGCCCCACATCAAGTTTCCTCATTCTAGAAACATAAGAAGCATTGATGGTACACCCATCACCTAGGGGAACATGTCACCTTATGAAATTTTTGATATCATTTTCCATTCTTCACATGCGCATAGTAATTATATAATGGAAAAGTAGCTTAAGAAGAGGTTAAGTGGGATCATCATACCAATATAATTGTATTACTCTGTTATTGTGAGGGGATAACCGTTGAAATAGACAACAAAATAGTCACATCTATAATTTCATACAATGGATATTATACTTAAATGATGCCTTATTCTTGGTTTTGATCTAAGAATTGAGTTTTATGGCATGTATGTGTCTATACAACCAAGATCCTCACTCCATGCTAAACCTCTCCCTTTAATCTCATGGATCTAGAGTATATCCCATTGCTTAGTAAAATCACAAACTAGTTGTTGAATATATAGCAATGAATTTTCCAATCTAAAATATTGGCTATTTTACAATAATTAAAGAGCGATGACTTTGTTATAGATGTTCAAATCGAGGATCATACAATTAATGGGTTACCTTTTCTTTCTTTGATCAACTAGCTTGGTCAAAGAAACTAGCTCCTTTTCCTTATATGAATGAACCAAATCTTACCTCCTCTTTTCCCTCACAATCAAGTAGTTGAGTGAGGAAAGTATTAGTAGAGGGATTGATTCCTTAGTCATATCTATGCCAATGTTAACACCATACCCCTCAATGGTTGAGGCAAGATTGGGTCATTTTCAAAAGTATCAAGCTTAGGTAGTTATGGATTCTCAATAAGTACCGACCATTGGTAATTCGTCTTTAAGTCCTTACACTAGGTAGGTTTGATGCTATTCTAATTTTTCCTTTCATAGAAATTTTCCATCATGGAAGAAGCCATCACATGACCATGCTCAAAATGGAACTTAATAGAAAGCAATGTGTTTATAATCCAAGGGTTTTTTCCATCTATGGTTCTCTCTCTATCACATAATTTTATTAACAAGGTCTTTGCTCAAATAATTTTAACTATAGATTAAAGGAAAGGTGGTGGTGTCCGTTACTGAACCTATGGACATGTGTAATAAACTTACCAAAGACTTTACAAATGGTTGAAAGGAACCTATCACTCTAATATTCAACAACGAGACTAGGCATTCTTAACCAAATCAAGACGTTTGATAATGACTTCCTGACACTACGCAACCATGACTCCATAAAGAAACCAACTTTTTCCATACATAGGGGGCCATTACTAGTGCATGCTTGATCTAACTTATAGAGAAATTAAAAAAAACACCTTTTGCACACTAGTGGATCACCAAAAAGCCTATAGGAAAGAATCTTAAGAATAAAAAATATGAGTGTAATTATTTTTCAATGATGGCCATAAACCATAAAAAATTTCAAATCATCCCATTATTTAGAAAATAATACTCTTCACTTAATTGTGCAAGATCAAGCTTCAAATATTGTTGAGAAGTGTTGAATGAAAGTACCAATTTGACTTTGCCTTGGTCAAATTCATAAAATTTGAATTTCCACATCAGTAGGCAACTTGGAGGTAGTTAACTAAGGTGATATGGATCTTGTCACTCAGTTAGCTCAATAAATTCGAGTTAGTGGGATTGGAATTCAATTTGCATGTGTCGATTTCTAATTTATAGCAATCTGGTTCAATTATTTCCAGTTGTACTCAATTAAACTAGTTCTAACAGTTAATAGAACTAGTTGGAGGTCAGTTGTGTAGATGGAAAATAATCTAACTCAGAGATCATATAGTTAACTGGTCAATCAACCAAAAATAGCTCATGCATGCAAGGAATTCAAATTTCTCAAGATGTAGTGGAGATTCCAAGCTAGTGTACAATTTTTTTTAAGGGTGGTTCACAAACACTTGGTGGCTGCATCCACGGGATAAAAAAAGGCAGATCAACCCGAAGGTATCTACTCGTCGACCAAACAAGCAAGGCCTAACCCTAAGGGCGTAGAGGAGATTTGAACCCGTAGCTTCCCAACTAGCGAGGTAATTAACAACAGAAACTTGACCAACTGAGCTAACCCTTGGGGCATAATGTACAATTAATTATATACTAGATTGAGTGTACAATTTAAAGTATCAGTCAGGTGATCAATCCTTGGGAATCACACAAGAAAATAGGGGGAAATTCCTGTATTTTAGGAACCTATTTTCTCAGGAGTTGTGCAAGGAAATAGGAGCAAGTGCATGCAGCACAAGTGTAGGCAGCACGAGTGCGGGCAGTGCGAGTGTAGGCAACGTGAGTGCGGGCAACGCAAGTGCAGGCAGAGTGAGAACAAGTTTACCCTTGTTGTTTATCCTAACAAAGAGAGATCACAATTGTAATTGTTTCTCAATTCACTTAATTAATGCAAATGGTCTTAAGGGGTTTTTTAGTAGTTTCTTTCCCTTAGAAACTTCTGTGTATTTTTGTATTTGATGATGCACGTTTGCACATGTTTTTCTAAACTTTGAATTAATTTCTGCAGAGCAGTAGAGTAGAATTGTGTCTCTTGATTTAGATTAAATTTCTTGAGTAGTTGCAATTCTATCGCCATTTCTACATGGTATTGGAGAAAGATCACATTAGACCAAGTATTCAACCTATATATTGTGTGTCAGATGCATCTTAGTGGTGTAGAAAATTTGCTGGTAGGTTAACTTGATAATGCAATATAAATCAAAGAAGAATACTATAACCTACTTCTACTATCAATTTGCGGAAATCAAGCTGAACAATATAACCAGAAGAAGAAGAACCAATGGCACAATACACATGAAAATACTTTGGGGAAAGCCTCAACTAAAAAACCCCACACTATTGTATTATCATACATGGTGGAAACACATAGGAATTATACAAAGCCTTAGATCTCACAACTAGCCAGCTCTCAGTACAATCCTCACAGATGCTCACAGGCAATGTTGGCTTCTCCACAGCCTTCCTCTCTACCCTCCAAGCTCCTATTTCCTTCCATTGTTCCTTGTGGATTATTTCCTTTTACCAAGTGGAGAACCTCCTTCAAAACTGTGCAATCCTCAAGGATAAATCCTTGACTGCATGCATGAGTTTTCTCCATGATAAAACACATGCAACTGATAGTAGAATCTTAAGTTAACTAGAGTAGCACTAGTTGAGTGCATTAATGCATCAACTGACTGTTAACTCACTATTTGTTTGTCAAACAATTTGGAACTAATTTAACTAGACTTAACTCAGTAAACTAAGTTAACTAATTACAACTCAAATATAACTCAATCTTATCTCCTTAATTTAAGGGATAACTCTTGCATG